>JAJMYO010000092.1:0-119328 GCA_023087385.1 Diplodia sapinea | reverse complement strand
CCCACACCCACCCCCCCCCCCCCCCCCCCCCCCCCCCCCCCCCCCCCCGGGTCGCCACATGTCCAATATTAAATTTGACAAGCATGCGCTCTTTCAGGCACCGTCTACCTCATCACGTTACGGTACCCCGTCGCCGAGCGCTTCATCCGCATCCAAGGTGACCAACAAGTAACCAAAGACAAAGATAAGGTTGGATCTTTGGTTAATTGCCTAATCTTTGCAAACAAGCAAAGATCTTTCCCTATTTGCTTGGAATATATTACGGGCCACTATCGTAAGATTCTTATAGTGTTTTATCCCTCCGCCAAAGCGCCCAGGAGCCCGCTGCTCTCAACGTGCCTCTTCCCCGCGCATGGTGGCTGGCGCACTACACGTCGTACCTGACGAACGCGGTCGCGCTGGGCTCGCTCACCTTCTTCACGCCGCCCCGTCCATCGTCGCCGCGTCGTCGTGCGTCATAGGCGGTGGTGCGGGCTGGCTGGCTGGCGGCCGGCTGCTTGCCGCCCGGGGCCTATGCCGCCCGGTATGCCTGGTTGATTCTGTACTTTGCGTGCGGCGGCGCGTTCGCCGTCGAGTGGCCCGGCCCGCTGAGCGCGTGGGTCACGTGTAATCTGTCGTCGGTGGTGACGATGGGGGTCGCGACGGCGTTGAATAATTCGGTCGCGGGCGTGAGTCGGATCGTTGCGAGGTGGATTTGGACAGACGGGGAGGCGGAGAGGGGGTATCCGACGGGGAGTTTTGTTTGTGCCGCGTGTAGGTTTGCGACGGCCGTGGTGGTGGTGGTGGGGTTGAGGTTGTGGTATGGGAGGAGGGTGAAGGAGGGCATGGGTGAGAGGGGGTTGGGGAGGGTGTAGCTGTTGTGATAGTACTGCAGCATCGCCTCGAGTTTCTATGGGAGCCATGCCGCAACGGATGCAGAGCGAATGGGGCCGTCTGTGCGGAAGAACCTCTAAATATTTTGGAAACGGACAATCGCCGACTAGCCTACTATACCTGCGATAGGTGATGCTGTCTGGATACAGATGTACGTGGGGAATGGCACGTTTTGTAGGAATGGATGAATCAATTGGAAACTATAGCGTGCAAACGAGTGACACCAGGAGACACACAACATTCACAAAACCCGAAGCACTCTCATCACAACGGCCACCCATTGTCATTCCATCCCACTCCTCACATCAGCGCCGACGCCTGCGACTGCTTGCTCCCAAAAAGCGGGACGGCATCGTCGGGGATCAGCTCCGCCTTGACGTTTTGCGTCTCCGGAATCTCATTCCAACGCAGCTCGGGTGAGTCGAGCAACTTCATGCGGTCCTCCTTGCGGATACGGTCGGCCGTAATACGCTTGGGGTAGTTGCGCATGAACATGTTAGTAAAGTGGGTCCCGTAGTGAATGCCCTCCCTCGGCTCCTGGCCCGCATCGAAGCCCTCCAGCGGCTTCATGACCGGCGAGAAGTTCGGCTCATGGAAGTACGCGAAAGCGAAGCGCTCGCGGTTTTTCAAGCCGACCTTGTGCGGCGTCGACGGCAGGAACGAGTTGGTGACATACTGCATCATGTCGCCGGGGAAGACGGTAGAGACGTCGGGTACGGGCGGGACGTAGACCCACTTGTCCTCCTCGGCCATGCCGGCGGCGCTCTTGCGCCAGTTGGCGACCTCCTCGCCCTCGTAGGGCGGGCGGATGAAGAGGCCGCCGACGTCGTCCTGGGCGGCGATGACGAGCAGGCCGTAGTCGGCGTGCGAGCCGATGCCGCGGCCCTCCTTGCCCTTGCCGTTGACGTTGTTGCGCTCGGGGAAGCGCAGCACCCGCATGTGGTGCTAGCCGTCCTGCGTGTACTTGGTCAGCGTGTTGCCGTCCTTGAGCCCGAGCCCCCACTCGATCAGCTGCAGCATCTTCTCGCCGCTGTCGCCTAGGTACTGTATGTACGCGTCCATGATGGTGCGCATCTGCTTGAACGGCCACGGGCACGGCCCGTGGTAGGGCCGCTTCTGCTGCACGCGCGCGTCCGTCGCCGGTAGGTCCTTGGTGACGGTGAAGATCTCCGAGTAGTCGGCGATGTTGTCGGTGAGCTCCTCGCCCGACGCGATGTAGCCGGCGAAGGACTGGTCGTCGATGCAGGCCGCCTTGGTCTCGTACGGCAGGTTGAAGAACTTCTTGCTGTAGATGAAGGCGGCGTCGGCTAGCTTGCGGTTGATGGGGTCTATGGAGATCTGTAGGATGCCGTCGTGCCGCCACGCGTCGATCATGCTGCGGCCCAGCGCTTGGTCCGACGCCCCGCCCGTAAGCGTCTCGGGTAGCTCGAACGTCTTAAGGTTGCCGACGGAGGCCTTGTGACCTGGAGGAATGGTGGCTGCTCCGTTGGCTTCGGCGACTGTGGCCAGCCGGCGGGCGAACTGCTGCACCTGCGGCGGCGCGGCCGATACTCGGAGTAGCCTGGCGGCCACGGACGGACGTGACATGATGGTTCGGGCAGACATGACTGTGGGGCTGTAGGTTAAGGCGGAAATATCAGCGAGACTGGAGGATTGGGGTTTGAAGCTGAGCATGAGAGAAGTGAATATCGGAAACTGCTGCTCTCAACCGGACTTCAACGCTGGACTTTATACTCGTCCGACGGCCTCCCGCACTCTACGTAAAAACATGTGATAGATGTAGTAGCTGAATTCCCTTGTAGTGTTTGGGCTTAATCCTCGCTCGAAGCCTTGCTGCATGCCGTGGACGGGGAAGGATTACTCGAGCATTAGGGTCCTATGCCCGCCGTTGGCTCTCGATCGTCGTGTTTCAACGGCGCGTATCCCCTTAGACTGCCGGCTAGGGTCCATCTGTATCCCTACTTTAAAGTCAGGATCCTGTTGGTCGTCATTACTCGTTGCGCCGTGGTGGGTGGTTGGACACGGCCATGCCACTCCAGTGCTGATGGTCATTTTTCACGAACTCCGAATACAACAGCAGCCCTACAATGCAATTTTATTATCTGTGGTCCGCTCGGAATGTATCGCGAAGTAATAGTAGTGTACGGCGGATGGGTTGCCTAGTTCGTAGATTCCATGACAGTCAGAAGCGGTGTTTGATAATACAGCCAAGGCTTGTATTGGTTGACTAAATCGGAAAAGCAAGCGCCGGTAGTTGAGACTAAGACTGCGCTCAGGGCCAACGGACGGCAACCTCCGCAGCGTTAAGTGCAGCTGTCACTACAAAGCTTGGTTTTTACCCTTGTCAGAGTGGAGCGCGCTAACAAAAGATACCCCTCCGACCACAGTAATCCCTCTATAGTCTCCACCGACACTACACGACGTCGGAAATGACGGGGAATCGCTGCTCGAGCAGCCCTTTGTATACTGTATTCATGCCATTTCTTATCTCCGTCGTGCTTTTCCGGATTTAGGGTAGAATCAGGCAAAATGCTGGCTTCTCTTACATCGGAGCGTATGACCTCGCCAATCAACTTGCGCGTCTCTTCCGCGATAAACCCAAGCTCCGAAGGCGGTGAGCATGAGTACACGGAGGGAGAAAATGTTCCGAGACGTGGCGCCTGCAGATTGGTGGCTTATGCAACTGCCTACTTGACAGGTGGGTTCAGTGACAGCCTCCGCTGATCAACGACAAAGGCCGGGTAAAACACACATTAGCCTGTTGCAAACCCAGATATCAGCAGTATGCCCCATCCGCGACGTTACACCCACATCTGCACCCCCTCGTGGCAAGAACCTTGCGTAATGCTCACAGCTCCACAGAGCAAACTCTAGATCATGTCAACATCTCGGCTATACGACTTCCAGCGTCTTTTTTGTAAGTGGGTGATGGTCAACATCACGCCATGATCAACGGCTTGTTGTGTTCGCGACCACTTATCAGACGGTTCTTGCTTTCTCCTCCTGTCCACCGGACCTCGTCTGCCCAGGGCCCACGCCGTATCACTACCAGGTTGCTTGCATGGCAAGGAACAGTTCCGATAACAGTAGTATGGGAGACGCACGGTGGCGGAGCTTGCTCCGCCGTGCTGGTGGTAACATTGACTAAGTCCTATCACAAATTCATGTACGTAAACCGCTTACGTCGTGCGATCATCGACTCCTCCAGCCATGCTGCGGTTTCAGAATTCGATGGAACACGGACACTTCGATGACGAGTTTTCGTGGCGTGATCAGAACTGAATGCTGCAGGGGCGGCAGCTGTGGTAGAGTGAGTGATGTGATGTCCTCGAGAAGGAAGGAGATGGATGACATCGCGTGAAACATCCGGGGTTAGCCAATCGATTTAGGGACAAATACTGCTCCAGAAACGGAGTAGCTGCTGCAACAGTTGCAGCGGTGACAGCAGCAGCGTCCTCGTCGCCGAACAGGTGTAGGTACACTATTGTGGAATCCAAGAAACCCCCCACAGTCCTGCTGACAGCTGACGGGCTCCCTTGTTGGCCGCCCCGAGTGGACCCTTATCATCGCCATTAGTGGAATGATCTATCGAAAACGGCGGATAAGACGCTTGTTGTTGGAAGATCGCTCTTCCGGCGGCATGGTTTTGCTGCTCGTGATGCTGATTGCTGCTTTTTGTGCGCCGTGACTCGGATACGAATGCCCGGTGGGCTCCCAACGGAGGCTAATCTAGCGTCATACAGCTTTTCCGCTGTCATCTACCTTTATTGCGTGGCAGAACTAGAGTCAGAGCGCAAGAGCAAACCCCATGGGGTACATGAGAAGGTCCGGGCGGTGGGTGACAAAAGAAGAAATTGCCCACCCGCATCTGCCTCATAGAACACTTCTACATGGGATGGGCAGTTGAATACAAGATCCAGACTTGAATGCGCGAATTTAATCTTACATTGTTGTCCGGATCTTTTATTCAACTGCTCACTTAAATATTATAATGCGGCATCTGAGCAAGGTAGATACGGGTGGGCAATCTCCTTTGCCATCCGCCATGGCAGTAGGGACAGGAACGGGGAAGCCGAGCCCGGAAAACACACAGCAAGTGTCGGAGTTCGGGCGAGGCGGCCTCGGACTATTTCGGTAGGCGGAGACGTTAACGTAAACTATTCTCCTAGTCCGGGCACTTTTGTCATCAGATCGACGAATGAACAACGGGGCTTCCGAGCCGTAGATCATCGGACAAACACTACCAGAAAAGATGCCCAAAAACGGCTCTCTTCTCAATCGGCGCAATGCCATTCCAAACATAAGCAGCAGGAGCGGTAATCACGGCCGCCGCCACCTCCACCGTAAGTCTCCCTTTCACCACCCAGCCCTCCGATTTTGCTCCACCAGCAGCCAATCCCTCTCATTCACGCCTGATTCTCGCCCCATGTATCATGCAATACATACCATGCGATCCAAGGACTGGCGATCTGCTCTTTCATATTGGACATTACTAAGGTCGGTGGTGAGCGGAATGGGGGAGGAGCCAGGCCGGGTGAAGACCCGTCCTCCACACCCGCTTGTGTCCGCGTCCACAAGCGCCGTAGACATGCATGTGTCTCAGCGATCAACCGCGGAGGCTGGAGATTTCAGAAATGGCGGGGAAAACGAGCATCGCCCACGCGCTCCCGCTTCCATCCTCCGCAGCCGCACTACCCTGTTGGTTTCGGTGGTGTTGCAACACTACTGGAATCAAGCTTGTGTAGCCAAGGCAGACAAGAAACTGACCTCATACGAGTAATAGTCGTGATCTGATTGCGTGATAGTTTCGAACAGGGCTCCCAGTCAAACCGGCTTGCCAATTCAAGCCTTCCAAAGTACCAGATTGCCTATATTTCAGTAACGAATTGACTTGCCAAGGCTGAGGGTCCGCTTGAATTAAACTGCTTGTAATTTACCCAGGTAATTGAGTCATGATTCTTGGCATGGTGTTGAGTCTCAGACCCTCGCTGCCGCCGCTGCCGTCGTGGTGGTGAACCTCCTACTACTTCTACTACTGCTGCCACCGTCGCCGCCATGGTGTTGAACCTTCTACTACTTCTGCTGCTACTACCGCCGCCGCCGCCGCCTGCTAGTGTCACAATCCTTAGCGTGGTGTTGAACCTACCGCCTGTCGTTCTAGAGGCGTGTTTTAAAGCTAGATTGATTAAATAAATTAGCTACGCTTGGGGGGGGGGGGGGGGGGGGTGTGAAATTGATTTGATAATTCGGCCCCCAAATTGAATAGGTAAAATGACTTCACGGTTTGAATTGCGAAACTGTTTGAGTCTACTCAATTCTCAAATTGACTGGGTGCCCTGGTTTCGAAACATATCGCCTTCCTTTCGGAGAAAGACTGCAAACAGGCGAAAGGGTCAGCCCAAAGCGGAAGTACCGGGGGCGAGACTTGACTGCTCAAGGAAGCGTCTCCACAGTCTATGGTCGGTTGCAAACCAAAGTGCGAAATGACTCGTTCGCTGCAGTACAAGCGTTGTTAATCGCTGTCGTCAGAGCCCAAGCGTCCGCGTATCTACTTCATCTACCAGCACATTTAGGGCTTCGCCATCCGCGATCTGAGAGCCGTGCAAAATAAGCTCGTCGGAATCGTATAGGTAGATGCGTACACGATTAAGAAGCGACTCTTATCCCCCTACCGGGTACGGAAGTGAAAAGGTCCGTGCTTTGGTGCTGTCCGTCCATTGGACGAGTGATGTGTATTGCGGCCCGAACAGGAGACGGCGTGTAAAATACGAGGCCGGCGAGTCAACCACACTGAGTCAGCTTTCGTAAACCTGGCCACCGGTGCGTTTTATAGCCAAGCACGGTTGAGAGTGTCCATGATGTGGCGTGGGACACGAGTAAATCTGAACGTGTAGACGACATTCCGACCGATGCGAAGCTCCACAGAGATCGCCCGTCCCGTATTGATTAAGCGATTGCGTTGTCACTCTCGAAGCGTCTTCAAATGGGGTTCAAGTTGTAAATCCATAGATTCTCAACACCTCCACACTAATTTCCTTCTATAATAGATCCCAGCCGTACCTTTCCCGCCTAGCATTTGCCCTTGTACTGGAGGGACCAGTCGGATGGCAGGACTTGGTTTGGAAGGCCAAGGCCGCACGAGGACGTGGCACTGATGAAGTACCGCTTCCTCGTCGACGCGACCCAGATGTTGCCTTGACCACCCTCCGGTATACACCCACTGCCAACAGCGGCTTGGTTGAAGTTGAGGATGTCGACGGAGCAGCCAGCGCTGACGAGGGATGCCATTGATGCGGCCGCCGCGAGGATGACGGTGATGAAGCGAGCCATGGCTGTGTTCAAAGTCATTGAAAGCTCGGGACTCGATTTCGATTTGGGGAACTCACTGGTGATGGTTGTTTTGGATTTTGAGTATCGATCGGTGGGAACAAGGCTCGACAAGATGGAAAGTCAATTGTGTACTGCCTACTGAAAGAGGCGGCTTCCTTCTATATAGCAAAAAACGTCGTATTCGAAGTGATTAGGGCTTAAGTGCTTGACTACTTGCGGTGTAGATAGTTAAGAATGATACGACGCTCTTACTTTTCCTGAATCGTAAGATCGTAGGGATTCGCCGCAGTAGGATCCGCCAAGGGGCATTTCCCCGAGCCCCATTTCTCCGAGCTTGGCACCGACACCAATTTGTTGAAACCTTAATAAATTGACCCGCGAAGGGGCTTCACAGCTAACAGAGACTATCATACAACAGAGTGGGACTAAGCCCAATTGGGTCTACTGTTCTGGGTAAATTACTATATGCGGCTCTCGATCTTCAACACAATTGATACTAAGTGATTCGTTGGAGAGTGCTGCGCTTCTTTGGCAAGAAAGTCGCAGCTCTATCCTTGTAAACTGGAAGCTGAAGAATGAACTACAGCTTGACCATATATAAACCCCGTCTTCAGTGATATCAAAAGCGTATAGATATATGGTGACCAAGATGAAGACTTGAACCGTGGCCGGCGTAGTTGTAACAATCATTGTAACCATCCATAATTCGCTCCTCTCGATATTGTGCGGTCTTCCCCGTCGACATGGGCGAGGCGAAGGCAAAAACTTGCGTTGCGATTCAACAGCCGCTGCCCCATGATTAAAAACTCATTGCTGAAATGTTTGCCAGAGAACTCGGTAGAGCAACCAATTGTGAAGCTAATCTGAGTTAAATGTGGCACAGCAGCCACATCATTGAGCCAGCCTCATGTGCTTCATAGTGTTGCAAAAAAAAAAAAAAAAAAAGCACAGCCGACTGCACTTAATGCAGTGTGCGGTAGACAGCCCTTATATTGCAACACATAGGGATGTGGCACCATACTTTTGTTGGGAGTTGAGTCTAATATCTGAACGCAATTGTGCAAATTTAAGACTCGCATCCACGACCGGCCCATGGATCCAGCTCCCCGTGGACGAAGAAATGTAGCGTCATCGGCGGCTCACAGGCTTGGTCTCTCACCACCTGGAGCGAGCAGGTTCAGTACATAGGTAAATGGGCAAATGAACAGGCAAATGAAACCGGAGGCGGGTAGGTCCGGCAGACAATCAGGTAAATCAGCGAATGGGCAATCAGATAGCCGGGCATGCGGACCTGCAAAACCAGTCCCAACCGATCAAAAACAGCCGACTAAGTGGATCGGTTGATCAGATTGCCACTCCCTCCGGGTTATTGCCTACTGTCAAACGCTTAATGACCAAAAGGCTAGAACAAGTGCCTTTACCGTCGGGCTGTTTCTACTTCCAACATGTACCTTGGAAAGCTCCGGCAACACGTGTGGACGGGTCTGTCAGATGCAAAGTTTCCAGGCAATAACACCAACCCCCCAAAGCTTGGTAATGAGATCTAAAGTAAATGAACCGCAGTGTGCGGGTTCGTTAAACGGACTGCTGGAAGCCACAAAGCCACAGTTGATTGATCATCGCAAGCACCGAGACACTACAAGCAATGAGCATCACGATTGCGGGTTGCATGAGGCAAGCAACATCGCAGGGCGCCTTGCCGGCCGCTTCAAGGCCACACACAGCCAGCTGGAAGATGTACTTGAATATCGCGTCATCTGTCCCCTGGCAACCTTACCTTTACCTTTCTCAATCAAAATTCCTGGCCCCGATTAGTGCCTGGCTTCCAGTGTCGTCGCGTTCTGCTGATCGCCGACCATGCATTTCACCCGCCTGCCGAAGGCGATCGGCAAGTTCATCACGATCGCTGGTATTTAGATCTACACCAAGGACCACATCTGGGTGCTCTTTGCAACTGCGGCGATTATTTTGGCTCTCTTCATCTCAGGCGGCAAATCAATTTGGTAAGTTCACTCGCGGATAATGACACCCGAAAACTAACAGAAGAATAGACAGCAGGCCACGAGCCCATCGATTCCCGTCCACATCAATCTTCGATGATGCAGAAAGCTGCAAGGCCATCCTTGCATGCACTCTGGGCTGCCCAAGCGGGAAGGTCCCCCTCCCCTCTCAACTCCAAGCCCGAGCCCTCCCCAATAAGAGACTCCAAATAGCATTCGGCATCGACAACGCCTTCACAACAACCGACATCCACTGGTACAAGGAGTTCCGGCGGCTCAGTGAGTCACACCTCCGGATGTCGACCTCGCAATGGCGGTCCATAGCGAAGACAGCTCGCCGAATCGCCATCGACGGCATCCGTCGCCACCCGGGCTCCACCTTGCTCAGTCCCCTGGTCCAGAAGCTCACCCTCAAGATCTTGCTGCATCTCTTCTTCGGCGTCGACGCCACCACTCGCGCCAACGACTCAAACGTCCACTTCATCGCCTCCGAGATCAACCGCATCTGGCTCGCCTCGAAGCAGCAGCAGCAGCAGCAGCAGCAGCAGACCCGCGCGGCCGGCGGCGGCGGGATCGACATCCAACCCTGGCACCAGGACCACGCCCTCCTCGCCACCATCCCCGACCGCGACGTGACCCGCTCGCCCCAAGGGGCAACCCGATGAACCTCGTCCTCCCCTAGCTCGAACGATACCATGTGGCGCGTCGTCCTGCGCTGCCTCATCGAAGTGCGTTTCCGCCGCCGCCGCCGCCGCCGCCGCGAACTGGCGCTCCGCCCTCGCCGACCCGTCGCCGCGCGTCTTCAACGAGGAGGTGCCCGCGGACGGACCGGCGTCGTCGGTCTCGGCCACGGCCGTCGCCAAAGAAGCACTGCGGCTCTACCCGCCGACGCGCCGCGTGTACCACGACCTGCCGCAGCCCGTGGGTGGGGTGGCTGCCGATGTCGAGGCGCTGCATCGGCGTGGCGATGGTGGTGCGGGAGCGGCGCATGATCGGTGCACTTTCCGGCCCGAGCGATGGGTTGCGGACGCTGCTGGTGGTGGTGCCAATGGCGATGCCGATGTCCTCGGGCCGTTCATGGCGTTTGGGGGAGCGAGGTTCTTGTGTCCGGCTAGTGCGGCGTTTGGGCCGATGATGGTAGAAGTGCTTGTTGGGGCGTTGTTGGAGGGGTTGCGGGTGGGCGAGGGTGATCGGGGAGAGTTTGAGGTTGAGGGGAGTGGGTATGCGGGGGAGATGGCGGCAGGGGGGCCGTTGAGTTCGGATCGAGAGGCGTATGGAGATATGAGGGTGGTGAATAGGAAGTGAGCGACCGTGGGACGAGGGATCGTAGGAGGGTCTCTGGGTTGATTTTGAGTTGTCTTACAAACGGGAGGGTTTCTTTCGGGCATTCTTAGAGTAGACAATAAAGATGTATGGTGTCAGATGGCTCCTACACGGCGATTAAGCTCTGACACCCGGATCAACTAGTTCCTACAAGCTGTTGGGTCGATGCTGGTGGATCTTCCGCTCTGGAAACGGATTCAGATGTATCTCGACCTCTTCCTCGGTCCGACACGGACACGCGGGGACGGCCCACACCATGCGTCCGACAACACTGCCATTCTTCACCATGATGCCAATCCCGTCCTTCATAGTCCACGTATATTCCAGATCGGGAATGCGATATGCCACGGTGCCGTAAGCATCCGCCGGCTTTACATACAAGGCAGCCCGGAAAAGGAAGCTTTTGAGACACACTGGACAGGTAGCGCCCACGAGAGCCCCGCGAGGACCGAGATGCAACGTGCCGCCATGTGCCCTCATAAAACGCATAGGAGGCACTCCGCCGCAGCTTTCCAGCGCCGTCGATGAGAGGCCCAACGCGTCAGCAATCCGGTCCGTCTTCTTTACCGGCCAGGGCTCCTGACCACCCTGGGCGTTGAAGCGGTCCATCAACACACGTTCCAGGAACGCCCGCCTTTCAGCATCCAGGCAACGCTGCCGGGCCTCCTGAGCGTCTTGACCATACAGCCTCGTGCCGACCGTCGCCACGAAATCATCGACGTCCGGGCCGGTGAAGTCCAGCGCCACCTGGGCAACGTGCGAGAACAGCACGGGCGGATGCAGCGTGCGGAAGTTGAACTTCTTGACGAAGCAAATGGGCCCGATCCTCTCCGCCCTGAGCACGGGATTCCCCGCGGGTGAGAGCGACAGACGGGGGACGGCCGGCGCATGTTGCAGGGCGCCGAGACTCCAGATGCCGCCGTCGTGGTAGCCCATGCCGATGCCGCCGGGATTGTCGTCAACCGGCAGCGGCGACATCAAGACGGGCGTGTAGTCGCCGTTCCGCAGGCACTCCCTCGCAAATGCCAGAGTAGCGTCGCCGTATCTCTCGAAATCCGGCGGCGTCTCCTCCCACCGCGGGTTGAGAACGCCGGCCAGCGCGTGGAAGAAGTCGGCGTTGCTCCGACACCCCCTCTTCGCCAGCATGGAGAACGCCTCGGCGAACGACGCGGCTTCCTTCTGGCTCCTGATGCGGGCCAGCGGGCCGAGCTGCCAGGGCACCAGGCCGTGGTCCCGCGCCAGCTTCTCCGCCTCGTGCGCATCGCCGCGCTCGACCACGATGGCGTCCCACGCCGCCTGCATCTCGGCGAGGAAGACGTCGTGCACGCCGCCGTCGACGAGCGCGCAGTCGTCCAGCATGGTGCGGACGGCCGGGCTGCGGACGTACTCCATGGCCGTCCACACGCGGCCGAACCACGCGGCGTTGCAGATGCGCGCGACGCCGCGGGCGCGCGCGCGCAGGGTCCCGCCCGTCCGCATCTGCCGCACGCACTGCCTCGACACGTCCTCCAGGTGCACGAGGGTGAAGGCGGCGCGGCTGAAGATCGCCGCCACGTGGTCGAGGATCCGCCGCTTCGCGTCCGCCTGCCACTGCGGCACGCTGAGGTAGTCGTGCCACAGCTCCGGCCCCCCCGCTCCCGGCTCGGCGGCGCTGTGCACGCCGTCCCACACTCGCATGGGCAGCTGCACGGCGAGCAAGCGCGCCCGCGCGATTTCGCCGTCGTCGCCTTCCCCGTTCTGCACTTTGGAGACCGTCTTGTTCCATACGTGTGAGACGGCTATGTAGTTGGTCTTGCTTGCGCATGAAAGGTGGCGGTCGAAGGTCAGAATCGTCCGGCCGAGAGCGGGGAGGCGGTTGGTGGCGTTTTGGCCGTCGTCGGGCGAGGTTGGGGCCAGGAGGCGGAATGTGCGGACCAGGGGCTGGGGGTGGATGGGCCTGTCACAGGCACAGCATGTGAGAGTGGAGGGGTTGCCGGTGCACCACAGTGCTTCGAGCGTGGGCGTCTCTCCGGCTGGATTGAGGTTGGCCATGGTCGAGTAGTAGGTGAAGTAGGGAAACAGAAGAGCCGGACTCGGGAAAGCAAGCGGGTGAGCGACGTAGGCATTTCTATTTGGACATGCAAGCCAGCGCGCTCTCGTGTAACGGTATTCCCTGTGGACAGGCGTCCAGTCTCACCTTTTACTTGCGTGAATGCGGGGCAGCACCCATGACGTAGTTTGCGCCCCCACCCGTACGTCACCGATGGCTGCTTTTGCTCCCACGGCCTCCTTCTCTAATCACAGGCATATCATTGGTGTAGTTCCGGCTGAGGAGGTCTACAGAGACGTACCCCGTCGGCGTAGGTTGGCATACACGAGAGTGTTGAATATTTGGAGCAGATGCGGAGGAATTCCGGATACCGAAGTACAGGAGAGCAAAGCTAGAGTCGTCCTCTCAAACTTCTAAATCAGACGTATCATCAGTGTGGAATCGGTTTGAACGTCGTTGTCTAGTGATTCTGTAAGTCGTCAGTCTTCCTCAGGTTACTCTACCAATAATGTGCACATATCATGATTACATTTGGGAGACTGCTCTTCCAAGGAATCGCGGAAATTGATGGTTTGGGTGTCGGAAGGGTAGGCCTCGGGGTAGCCACTCAAGAACAGAAACGATCGTCCGGTAGAGCAGGCAGTACTGCCCGATAACCTTCTCCAGAATACAGCGCAGTGACTTTTGGCACAAGCCACGAGAATTGGTCGCGCTTGATCGGGAACGCCTCCAGTTGATGAACGAGGCTCGATGACATTTTCGGATAAAGACTGCCGAATTGTGCAGCAAACGATAGCACGTGTTCGAACCAGAATCAAGGCCTATAGGAGAAGGGAAAACAGCCCTTTTTCGGTATCCAAAAGCTTCTGAGACGTTGAGCTAGATCAAGCAAATCGAGCCTAGATATGATGAGTTTCGTACAAGCCAAGGCTGCATCATGGTGTGCTTCACGGGACGACATATCGGGACCATTGACGAGGTACCTACGTCACCAAATGAAAATTGAACGGATAACAGATCATGCAAAGTGTCGGCCGTACTGCTGAAGCGAGAGGTGAACGAGCACCTCCCGGTCCCACCGCAGCCACCTCTCATCCACGCTCCCGACAACCGCTCACCTCCTACAACCATCCCGCCCACAACTCCCAACGGTGCAAAGGCACGATCTTCTGCCCATCCATCCATCCCCCTCTTCCACAACCTACCGCAGTCCTCCAGCTACTGCTGACGCCCTGACCCATACACCGTCGTCTGCATCAGGGCAGAAACGAACGCACGCCCGGCCCGCGCGGGAATAACATCCGTATCAGCGATGGTGTGCGCAACACCGTAGTAGGAACACCGTCTCGCGAAGTACCGGCGCTGGTGAAGGCGGTGTTGGTTGGGGCGGGGGCGGGCGTGGCTATGCGAGGCTGTTGTGTGCGGTTGGCTGGCGAAAAGAGGATCCGATGAGGCTGTAGCGCGGAAATGGCGTCTCGACGCTGAGTTGTGCTGTGTAGACTCCCTTGTGTCGACTGGGAGGCGTTAAATAGAAACTTGCAGTGCATTCGGTGTTGCACCAGCTTACATTTTCCCAAATTCAGGTATCCAGGACTGCACTGATCAGCCGGATCACCGTGCCTCGATTGTGTCTTTCACAGATCGTCATGTTTATATTGGTAGTTGAGGTTAAAGTGTGTTCTCGGTATTGACACACCGCAGCAACCGGATGGGTTTGTTTCTTTGCTGCCTGACTTGCTCCATGAGACTTTTGCCCAGTGACGTGTGCACGGACGGACCTCTAGACGGTATTTGGCCCTCCATCTCCTCCCTCTTTCCACTTCCCTTACAACCTCGCCACCCGCAACCTCCACTTCAACCGAAATCGACGTTTCGGCGCCTGTGTCGCCCGAAGGGGCCGTTATCGCCCGCAGTGACTCGAGTATGATTGTCGACTTCAGAGACCCCACCCACGACACCCGCCAAGCAAGTCATAAAGACGAATTTCGACCATGACGAATACCAAGATGAGAGCAACGCATACCGCCGCATCAGGCTTGTTGAAGGCCTGCGCAATCGGGTCCCGACCGTGCACACGCTGGGCGGCACCTTGGGATGTTCCATCATCATGGAGAAGCTGGACGGAGACCTACTCCGAGACGTCATCAATGACCTCTCACCCGAGCAGCGGAGCGTCATGCAGGCCCACCTGAAGACGACGCTTGAAATCCTCCACCGTGATGCTGGCGTGTACCACGGCAAAGTTTGCTCGAAAAATATCATCGTCCACGACGGAGTCTCCAAGCTGCTGGACTTCGGCCTCGCCACCATCGTCTCGGATGTTTCAGAACCTGTGCGCCAAAACTACGTCAGCCGAGACTTGCTGTCACTAGACGGCATTTTCGCCGAGTTTACGTCCCGAAAGGTATGCGTTGACGCAAACGGCAGCATTGCGGGACTAACACGCCATAGGCTCACGACGAAGTTCTTGCGCACATCGAGCGCATGCGCCGTGATTGGGACTACTATCCAGATCCTGCGCTGGCCAGGCTCTTGCCGCGCATCGCATATCCCACCAAGGAGCTCATCGATGTCATCACCGATCTCTTCGACAAGCCGTCGCCCGAACTCGCGCTTCCGCTTGCACGCCACATCGCCGAGCAGCGCGACCTCACCCGTGCCGTGCGCATACTGCGATTCCAAGAGTCGTCTTCCGGCTCTCAGAACAAATTGGTGCTTGAGATGAAGGAACGTGCAGCTCGCTACACAGCGCGGCACAAGGAGACGCACGAGGACGAGCTGAACCCATCTACCAGAGAGCTCTTCAACGAAGTCATCGACTTCTACATGCGTACGTGTCCCGAGGTTGTTCGGCAGCAAGGCCATGCCAGCAAAAAGGTCCTGGACCTGCGCCTCGAGCTTGCCACCCACCTGTATAACAATGTTGGCTACGTCGACGCGTTGGAAGTTTGCGAGGAGGCTTTAGACAAGGCTAGAGCTACGGGGATGTTTATCGGGGAAGGTTCCGTGAGAATGTGCCGGAAGCTTCTCGAGGACATCTTGGAAGAGTTCGAGAGTGCGATAGATAAGATCGAGAGGGACAAGCTCAAGGGAAGGGAGTCTCGATGGGCGCCATGGTCGAAGCTAGAAGAGTATACAGCACACCCCTGAGAATCTGTGAGGATTTGCTGTCCGTTCACCAGCGGAGAGGGTAGAGGCGGTGGTGATGCGAAGGATTGATTCGACCGGGCGGTGTTCCAAGACTTGTTTGACAGAGAGACGTGACAACGGCGACGTAGAATGCGATCGAGTGATGGTACTGGCACTTGAATGATAGCTGTCACCATCATGGGCTTCGACACCGAAGAAGTAGGAGTATCGTCAAGCAGGTTGGTGATACTGGTGGCTGGACACGGGGGAGGTACTGTTTCAGCGCGGTGCCTAATGGACTTATTACAATCAAGTTTCCTTTTTCCAGCAGCGCTATTCTCATATGGCTAGTTGGCTCAAATGTCCGACGTATGTAAAGGCTCGTGATACAAAGCCGCCCAGTTGTTGAATCTTAGTAGTCCTGTGATTATATAATGATTTTGCAGCTGAAGGGCAGGTTTGGATTAGTTGAATTCGTTTGAATGTATCCGGAGGTGGTACTGAAGACGACTTGTACCGGAAATCAAAAAAAAAAAAAATTGGAAAAAAAAAGGATGGGAACGAAGAGAAGGGCCTGTGCGCCAACAGTGATCTGACAGTGCTGCGGCTGAGGGATATCGGAGGAGCTGCAAAGGAACCCCACGCTAGAGTCGGACTTGACGAAGCTGGCTTGCCCTGAGATATAAAGAGTGAGGCGAACTTGGCGGATTTTGGTCGTACGAGCACCTTATCTCGCATGGTGGCTGCTGATTGCAGCTCCGCTGTGGCGCATTTGCTGCGGGAATAGGCCACGAGATCTACAGTGGTGGAGAAGAGCTGTGGCATTCCAGATTCCATGAGGCACGTGCATGGGGAGGATGAAGCTTTGCGGGCATCTTGATATCAAGTTATCGAAAGCGTGAAGCAAGATCAGGCAAGGTAGGAATATAGTATCAGTTGATGTACTGAGGCCACTCCCAAGCTGACTACTCTCTTCTTTCCTGGTCCTTATCCTTGGTCGGAACAACCGCAAAGCCAGGGTCTCCCTCCATCTCCACCGGTGAGCGCCTCTCCAATAGCTCCGCGGCTTGACGTTTGGACGCCAACTCGTACAAATCCTGACGCAGCTGTGCATTGTGTTCTCGGTGTTCCCTCTGGAGTTTTCGTGATCGTCGCGCATACAGAAACGCGCCGATGACTGCCGCCATTGCCACGACACCACCAATCACACCTCCAACTACCGCTCCTATCGGCGAGCTCTGACTACCGCTGGCTGCAGTGGAAGGAGTCTCGCCTGGGGAGATGCAACCGTCGATGCTGTAGTACACCCAGGACGTGTTGTAGCAGCGATCGACCTCGGCAATCTCAACGACTTTGGACGAGCAGATGAATGTGTTGATGTCGCTGCCGTAGATAGCGACTGTTCGGAGCTGGGTTAGCATTAATCGCATTCTCAGCACCGGAGCCCACTTACCATTGCATCCCTGATCAAGGCCAAGCACTTGGAAGCTCGTGTAGTTGCTGGGCGCCCACTGACTGAAAAGAGTACAGCTTCCGTCTGGATAGCCATTTGGTCCTGTGATATTTTTCTCAGGCTGCTCGCATTGCGTATCTCCAAAAAGAGTGATTTCCGTTGAGACGCTTAGAGCCACGAAGCGAAAAAGTGCGAGAAAAATAATGAGCTGATCGTGGATGGGACACGTACACGACATTTTAGGCTCAGTTTATGTTGTCGTAGGGAGAAGCGAGTTTTCGCGAGAGGAAGGACGTGACTGCTTCATCCACTACCGTTTGCAGGGGACTTTAAGACATCGAGCCGGGCAGAAAGACAGGTGGACAGAAAAAATGCGAAACCGCACGTTGACGCCGTAAGGCGTGCATTGTGACATGGTAGATTGTAGCAATGAGCAGGAAGGCGCGTCGTAAGGCATCAGGTGCTGTAAGCTTGACTGGTTGCCTTACACGCCGCATTATAGCGCTATCGCAAAGCTGAGTACGTAGAGAGAGCGCAAATCTGCACTTTTCTACGTCTCTTAGGTAGCACCAACGAAATCTCTCGTATGACAGCCTGCTCATTTGAGAGTGTCATAGTGTATGTGGACGTCTGGTAGTCCATTTGCACGTAGCCAGCGGTCAACGGAAGGCGAGTAGTATCTAATTCATAGGAGCATGATTTTCGGCCGACTCCTGGGAGCTGAGTGTAGCCACAACACAGCCGATAGGAGCTTGCATCCCTCGTATCATAAGCTTCGTTTCTTTTGACCATATCATCGAAAGCTACTTCAAAGTCCGGCCCCGCGCTCCGAAGCCTGCAATGAGGATTTAGTAGTAGAGCGGAGTTGTTTCATTTGTAATTGGTCTGTTCTGCTGCAGCATTATCCTCATGCCTGCACGTCAGCTACGCCATCCGAGCACCGCCCGACCTAGCCCCAACGCCACGCAAGCCTTCTCGCAAATACCTTGCGGGTGGCGCCGCTCCACGAATACACATTGGCCATTCTGAGTGTTCAGTGCAGGTGATGGCTGATCTTGGCGAGAATGGTCGTGCCACTTCCGATAACAACAGCATGTGAAAATACAGCTTTCTTGGGTCTGACCAAGCTGTATAACAATCCGTCTGACGACCACATGAGAATTTGCGTTGGGGGTACAATTTTGAATACGGAAATCAACCACATCTGCTGCCATGTTCCACGACATGCGAGCTGCGAGCAGGGCACCGGTTTATAGCAGGCTGAATACTAGGAAATCTGATGCCGACATCGAACTTCGAGAGAGTAGGTATGCTTCGCATTGCGAATTGAGCCTGATTTGCAGCCTATTCACTGGAGCCAGGTGGTTGGTGCCAGGGCAAAGGCCCAGAAAAGCACCATGTTCGACATCGATCTCACCGAACATGCAACACATTACCAATGAGCCACCTGGAACCCGCCTGCCTGATGAGGAGAGGAGACCATGGTGGCGAAGAAACCTTTCGGGCTGGCGCGGCGGCCTTGTCGTCTGCATTGTGCTTACCGCCAGCGTGCTCGCCGTTAACATCAGCTTCCTGATCTGGGCAATGTTGCCGTCATCGTCCGTTGAGCTCGACAAGGAGACCGGCCTAGGCGTCTTGTACCGCGGTGATAGCAATACGATGGACGAGCTGTCTCGTGTGATCCACTTCGTTGTGAACGTCCTCGGAACACTACTGCTCGGCGCCAGCAACTATAGCCTGCGGATCACGCTAGCACCAACGAGAGCGGAGGTAGACGATGCGCATCGAAAAAGAGATTGGGTTGACGTGGGTGCCCAATCGCTCCGGAATCTGAAGTTCATCAGGAGGGGCAGGGCGCTAATTTGCGCGGCGCTGGCGTTGTCGTCCTTGCCTTTACACCTTTTGTAAGTTGTTCTAAGCTGCTTTTCCCATCTCTTTTCCGCCGGGTGAACTCTTATCCCATGGAAGTCCTAAAGCTGTGGTAGCACAGGTGCCATCATATACAGTATAGTACAATCACTCACATATCCCCATAACGATAGGTACAACTCAACAATCTTTCCAGCTCTCGGCGCAAATGAATACTTCTCGATTATAGTCACACAAGAATTATCAATTGACAACACCACATGGACGGCAAAACTACTCGACTCAGACCGAACGCTAGACTTTTGGCAGAATCCCGACACGAACGCCGATTTCCAGGCTGTCTTTAACGCACTGAAGAATCAAAATACCAGTCATTTTCTAAAAATGTCGAGTATGGAGTGCCTAAAAGCGTATAGTGTGCCTTTCCAGAGCGAATACCGGAGTGTCATTGTATTCCTAAGCAATGAAGGTCAACAGCCAACCATGGAACGGCATGGGCGGGCATACCATTCGATGCCTTTTGACGCAACGCCCGGAGCATGGCTGTGCGAGAAGTACTCTGCCGCGCGATATGGAGCATCTTGCGACCTGGATGGCCAAAGGAGCGATGGAGAATGGGTGCTGATAGAAGCGACCGTATCGTACTGCCTCGTCCAACCCGGCCAACCCGTATGCCGGATCATCTTCAGCTTGCCGCTACTCCTCGCCGTCATCGCTGCAAACGTGGTGAAGCTCTCGTCGATGATGATAATTCTTCGCTACTACCACCAACCAACACTCGTCACCCTAGGAGACGGAATTGCCTCGTTCTTGGAACGACCGGATCCACATACCGAGGGCATGTGTCTCTGGAGCAAGAAGAATTTCCGCTCACGGGCTGAGTATCGGCAGGAAGATAGGTGGAGCACCGTTCCTAAGAAATACGAGCCAACAGCGTATCCAACATGGTCAGGATCAGCCGCCACAAAAGCACGCTGGAACGTAACAGTAGGCCTGTAAGTAAAGATCAGTTATCCGCAATGCATCAAGAGCGAACCACTAGCTGACGCCTCCTTCTTTTCCTTGTAGCCTATTAGCAATCCTCGCGTTGACGGCCATCTTCTTCGTCGAAGCGCGCAAAGATTTAAAATATAAGAACAGCATGCAAGACACGGCCATGGCGGGGCTCTGGTCCCTTGGCCTTGGAACCGTCAAAGCCCAGTCTGCAATAACGAAGACCATGCACTCATCCGTTCCTACGCTCGTCATGCTCGCAAACCTGCCGCAGCTAGCCCTGTCCGTCGCCTATGTCCTCGTTAACAGGCTCCTCTCCGCCATGGCCTCCGCACGCGAATGGGCGTCGTTCGCACACTCGCGCAAAGGCTTGCGGGTAACGGCGCCGCGAGGCCGCCAGCGCAGCACACTATGGCTACAGCTCCCCTATTCGTTCGCAATTCCCCAGCTGATCATGTCGGCGTTGCTGCATTACTTCGTCTCGCAAAGCCTGTTCCTTGCTCAGATTGCCATCTTCGACGCACGCGATGGGAGAGAGGATGGCGGCGCATCAGTGTCCAGTATCGGCTTCTCGGCGATTGCCATTTTCTGCTCGTTGCTTACTACAAGCGCCGTGCTTTTGGCGGTGGTCCTGACGGGGCTGGTGGTGCGGTGCAGAGAGGGACTGGTGCCGGTTGGATTTTGCAGCGCAGCGATCGCGGCGGCGTGTCAACCGCCGAAGTGGGAGAAAGAGGTGGAGAGACAACTTGTACAGTGGGGTGATGTGCTTGTAGAGAACGGCTTCTTTTCCGGAGAGGATGTTTGTGGGTTGGTGGGGCACTGTAGTTTTACTGCCGGAAAGGTTTCTTTACCTGAGGTAGAAAAGCTATATGCTTAGTATATACTAAGTATTAACGTCAACAAATGCAGCAATAAAAGGCTTGTTAGCCAGCCCTCATCCCATTAAAGCCCTACACCACCATTAATCCATCAAATATTCTAGGGACATCTCTCGCCTTTCTTTTTCCGCGTGACCCATTGCCAACGTAAGAGCCGGCGACCCCGCCAGCCTTTCGACATCCACCCGCACCCTAGCAGCTCTCAGAGCCTTCCGCGCACCGCCCTCACTCGCATCCGTCACCAGCCTATCAAAGCGCCCCGCAACCACCCCACCGCCCCATGACGAGGCAACGACGAGCCCCGCGACGTCCGAGACATCGACCAGCGAAACGCAGCTCGACCCACGCGTCCGCAGCGCCTCGGCCGCATACACGAGGCACACCAACACGTTGACGCCGCAGATGGCGTAGATGTACGTCGGATACCCGTGCACGACGACCTGCACGAGGACGTCCGCCGCGGCCGCCTGCGTCGCGCCGTCGACGACCACCAGCGACGACGCCATGGCCATGCTGCCGCTGTCGTATGCGTAGGCGATGAACCCTTGGACGCTGCTGAGGATGGCTGCGTCCGAGTTTGAGGGTTGTTCCTCTGAGGATTTGCGAAAAAGGTATGATTTCATTCGGTGCTAGCAATAGTTAGGTCTTTGTAATTAATATTTTATGGTACTTTTGGACACATGCTCAGTCTTGCGCGGTGAGGGGGTTTATTTTTTGTTCGATCGAGGCCTGGAATAAATTTCGATTCTTAGCAAATGAAAGTACTATACCGGGCCCGATAATTGGTGACTATCTGGTTGGGGTGTCAATAAGAAGCGGTGACTGCATGTCAGCTTCATTCGCTAGGGTGCTGATAATAGGTGAAGGCCATTTTCCTTGAGGACGAGCATTTTGAGCTTGATTGGTTTAAGTCGGTGCCACCATCCCACGACTTGCTTAGTCACTGCCTAGTACGGTGCAGAAGCTGGGGCCAGAAAGCGGCAATCGGCTCTCCCGACAGCTGCGAGCTAACGATCTACGTGCTGCTAAGAAGCTCGCTACCATTAGGAAGCTGACTAGATGATCCTACGGCGTGACTCGTTGGGGCAAAAAACATTTACGCTCGCGGGCTTTTCGCTGCACGAACGGAGCCGGCCGCCCCGCCTAAGCCCTCAGACGACGGGATCCGCATCACAAAGCCCGTACGTCTACACTAAAGTGACAGCCACGAACTCCAGTAGATGGCCAAATGGGGGTAACTAATAGCCAGGAAACTTCTCTTCTGCGCCGTTGTCGCCTGCAGCAGTGTCAGCAACGGCAAAAAGTCAACCCCACATTTCCCGTCCCCACTTTCGTTCATGTTTTACCAGTCTACTCAGCAAGTATATTCTACGAGATATCTGGATCAATGTACATGTATTGAGAACTCGCATCTATGGTAGGGTACTAGCCGTGGCAGGATGTATAATCGTGGTATAAAGGCAAATGCGGATGCGCTAGTTATCTTCATTATCACCTACTGTGACTTCACGCAACGCAATCGTCCCGCTCGAACGCAATCCGCATCCCGGCCACCCCTTCTGCTCCACCCCACACGTCCACCATCCGGTACCTCCTCTTCAGCCCCTCAATAGCCTTATCCTTCTCCCAGCGCCCCAACCCGCCCACCCCACCCAACACCCCCACGCCTTCGTTTCGGCAAATCCAACCCCTCAATGGTACCCCAATGCCAGCTCTACTGTGTCGCACCCCTGCTTGTGGCAGATCGCTGGCCCAAAATTCCTCAGACAAACTTTGATCGCCTCTTTCATGCATGTATCAGCACCGATCGTCCCAACCCTATTTCTCCCGCCCTCTCGGGATGCGCCGCGTTGAAATTGCAACATGCTATCTCGATGTGCCCCGCCCAAGTAGTTGGTAGGACGAGTGAGACGAGAAAGCGTCGTTTCGGCGAATCGGATGCTTCACCGCAAGCCTGCCGGATTCGGCTGCACGTAAACGAACTATCGTGGGTCTGAAGCAGACTGGCAGTGGTATGTATTGCGTCTGGAACCATGCAAAGGACTGCTGATGGGAATGCAAGAATGGTAGAGCCCCTTGTAATGAGACTAAGCTTCTGTTCGATATCCTTCCTGGTGAAACTTGAAGATTGGCCTTGCATTTCCGGAATCCTGACTCTGCACTTGGTTTGTAGAAGCTAGAAGGATACTTTGCCGGGCGTTTGTTGCGACCGGCTATGGCGCTAAACTAAATAGAGATGCGAGTCGATCCCGTAGTTGTATCCACGAGTGTCTCTGTTCTTTCTTTTCTTCGAGGATGCTGGTTTTGTCCGAAACACAAGCCCAGACAAGAAGCCAGAGTAACTCAAGGGGCAAGACCAACGGTGTCACCAAAAGGGTACTACGTCCTTCCCAAAGGCTTGCTGCTATCGCACTCGTTTGATTCGTGACTCTGAAGCCGGCGATATCCATTGCGCCCAAAATTTGTTACACAAACTCTTCTTGGGTCAGAGCCAACACAACACGACATTCCAGCGCGATTGACAAGATTCCAATCCTAGTATTTAAGTTTGGGAGCATACACCCTACACAAGGCTCCGTATCCTCAAACTCGAACGCATGAGAGCACGGAATTTTCTCCTCCAAAGGTGAGTACGGACACTACGAGGTATGTGCTGAAGCTCAGAGTCTGACGAAGGCCATCAAGAACAATGCAACTATCACGCAGTCTCCTGGTCGGATTTGTTCTCGGGGCCCCGATGGTGGCAGACGCAGGACCCGCAGGGTACGGAACATGTCAGGCAGGCTGTTCGGGCATTGTAATGGCTTGTTATGCGGCAGCGGGATTTACATGGGGGGTGACTTTAGGAGCGAGTGCGCCGGCTTCGATTGTGGCCTGCAACATGGCTTTTGGATCCTGTCAGGCTGCTTGCGCAGCAGTGCTCCTTGCGCCAACCCTTTGAGCGCAGGATATTTGTCTCCATGTAGGAGCGCGATGATGCGATCGAATTCATCTCCTGCTGTGGACCAGTTCATCATTTCCTATGCTGATGTGATGCGGCCAAGTCAATGTCAGAGAGCTTTGATCTTTGATGGCGGAGTTTGAAGCTTTGTGAAACCGCTACATTAATAGGTAACTGGGAAAAAAAAGATCTGACGGTGTGTTGAAACTAGCGAATGTCAGGTCAGTGCAAAGCAAAGGCTGGAGAAAGTGAAGGCGTCTCGTGAGAGATGAGGTCTGTCCAGCTGCTTCGTGGCGCCTTTCTGGTCTGTTGCTCGCAGCCCCGCACCGAAATCCCGACCGGGTGCTTCGATGGCGTCCGGCGCCCATCCATCGTTTCTCGCGCTTAGCGTCTGGAGAAGGCGTTCGGGAACCTCCCTCCTGCGAAAGCGCTGGCAGATAACGGAGTGGGCGCCTATCGCGCCCTTCGTTCGGAAACGGGCGCTAATTTTCTCTCAGACTTGTCGGTACCTCAGGAACGAACTCGCGCGTAGGCCTATAGCGGCCGTCGGCGTGCGGGGTTGGACGACGCCTGCGGCACGCCCAGGCCCTCGCCTTGTGCAATATTGTTGGAAGAGGGTGCGGAGGCCAGGGGCGCGTCGCATGGCACCGGGCGTCGACCAACTGAACAAGGAATGCGTCGCTCAGGTGGTCGACGCTAGGCGCTTCGAGCTGCGGCCACGCAACGTGCGTGCATCGCCAGCAAGATCGCCCGGCAGCAAAAGGACGGGAAAATGAAGACGAAAAGTGCGGAGCGGCTCGGGCCGGCTTGGGGTAGGGGCCCATAAACGGCGCACGCCATCGCTTGTCTTGAGGGCTCGCTAAACGACGCGCGCATCATGTTTTCGCACCGAATTCCGCCTTCCTCGCAACTGTCCGCCGTCGAGGGCCACGTAGTCGAGAACCTCGTTCCCATCATCAAGGTACGCCATGACCATCCCGACAAGCATGCGATACTCTACTGACCCGCCCGAGGCGTGCAAACACTTGGTCGACGCGTCCGAGGACCGTGACGTAAGCTTGGACGATACGGCCCGGGCCGCGCACAGCCTGGCACAGCACATCGACGACTTCCGCCGGCATGTGGACGCCATACGGCACGCGGCCCGGGCTAAGCGTGGCCCGCCGCAGGGAGGAAGCGGATCGGCCACGGCGAATGGCCCGCTTCATTCCGCGGGCCCCCACCCTAACCCTATCCGTCTCTTGCAGCTGGCCAACGACCCCGTGGCCGACATGGTGGCCGGTGGCCCTGTTGGCTCGGATGGTTTGTTTCACGACATGCCCTGCCTTGCTGCGATCCCAGGCCCAGCCGCCATTGACCATCACCCCTTCGACGCTGCCGTTCAACCTGGGACAGTACCACCGATCAATGCGATCGACAGTCACCCCTGTGCGCCGTGCATGGGCGCGGGAGCCGATGTAGGCGCAGGGGTCCAGAGGCAGATGTTGATCAACCAGAGCCGGGGGAACTCGCCGCCCTCTCATGAGCCAGTGGCAGATCCAGTGTCTGCAACAGCTCCGCTTGGCCGCTGGCCCTCTCGGCCGGAAGGGACCGGCTCAAGTGAAAATGGCCACCACCAACTGGGCATTGCCGCATTCCCAAACGAGCAGGATGCTGCTCTTGGTTTCTGGGCTGAACGTGCTCAAACCGCTGCACCCCCTTCGAGGCCGTCACTTGCTGCCCTTTCGCCGGATCGCTTGGAGTCAGAGGCGACTCCTCAGCGCAAAAGCACCTCCAGTGCTGCGGAGGCTTGGTCCGCTACCGAATCGGGCTTTCAATCCCCTGCTATGAGGCTGCACGCCAGAGAACCCTCAAAGGGCAAGACTCCGTTTCCATTGACCGGTAATGAGGCTGTTTGCACACCAGCAAAAGTGCCCAATACTGCAGGCAGCCGTCATTCTGAGAACCAGCCACTGGGCCGACGAAAGCCGGCCCGAGCGAGTCGCGCCAGCAGCCACGTTAGTTTCCAGCGCCCCACGACGAACCAGACTGCTGCACTCGATCGTGATCACAGTGCCAATGTGCCAATCGAAGTTGATTCGAGCTCAGCGAGCGATGCATCTTCCGATCTCTTGACATTGGATTCTGAAACCACCGTCCCGAGCATGAAGGCAGGAAAGAGGTTAGCAACGGAGCCTTTGCCTCCGAACCGGCCGGCCAAGGTAGTAAGCATGTCGTTCGACGACCCTCCAAATCATCCGATCATGTGCGAGCATAGACTTTCCAGGGCTCAAGCGTGGAGAGCGCACATCTTGTTCGTCGCAGAAATCAAGGGCCAGAGCGGTCAAGGACTGCTCCAAGCACTCGACAATGCACCACCGTTCAAAGATTTCAAAGACATGCTGAGAGGAGTCCAGTGTTTCTATGAGGCTGCACGGCCGGAAAGACTCATTGCCTTCAGGAAACTCTTGCCGCAAGCACCCATAGACCCCCTGCCAGGAGAGCCCTTTTCGACCCCGTCAGACGTTGAGACGCTGTGCGAACTCCATCATTTGATCGTAAAATCCACCGAAGATGAACCAAATACCCTGAGGTCGAACGCCTTGATTTATTTGTTCAGATACTACAAGAACTTCCAATCTGTCGTTGCTTCGCGCAAAGAGCACATCGCAACCGAGCGACCAACCCAGAGGCAAGTTCAATACCAAGCGCGTAAACGTGGGATGTCACATATTCATCCAACACCAGACGGATACAAGCGTGGGCTTACAGCAAACGGTCAAGTCAGGGCAGACATAGTACGCGGGCTTCGAAAAACAGGCTATGATCCCACGGCCACGGAGAAGCAAGTTGCCCGACATCTTCGGATCGGAAAATTCCTGGTATTACTCTTGGGTTCCCACATCAGTGAATGCTGGTTGCTTCTGATCACTCCGCAAGCTGATGACATTTCCACCCTTCTTGGAGAGAACCAACCGCCAATCCTGAATATAAACGGATCCAGTCCACCAGAAGTGCATCCTCGACTGTCGCGCCCAATCCTGAGCAGAGAGTATGTTTCGGCTTCGTGTACGAGTCTTTTTTTACTTTTTCTTGGACTAATAATAAGGAAACAGATTTTTTAGTTTTACGCACGAGTTTGCGACTTGGTTCCGTAAATACCTTTTTGTCGTACGCCCAGAGCTTGAAAGCATCAGCTTCGATGGTATTGACATATTTGGCGGCCCTTGCAGGCCGATACCACTGTGCTCGGCCTCTGAGGAAGAGATATATCGAATTGCGCCGTCGGAGATTGCGAAACTCTTCAACTAAATCAGCTAATCCAAATGTAAGTTTCACTCTTGGACAGCATAAGACATAAGCATATTAACTTATTGACACCGTTATCTAGATAGGTATAAGGCACCTGATACCTAGGTCACTTATACTACTAGAAATTGTTCTATATAAATCAAGAACATGGTATATCGAACGGGGGGTAGTGCTGTTTAGGGAAGCCAACGTATGGACTTTCTATGATAGTAGCAAACACTTATATACTAAACCGAGGATATCTAAGCATATCCTTGGAGCGGCAAGCTTCATAGAGAATTTATACGTATCACTCACCATCGACAATGATATGTGGAATGACATACTGGCTGCGTGTCGAGCATTCAGATACCAGCCTCGAAAGCCGAACTGCTCGGTTCTATTAGATGAGACTTGCCTGTTAGTTTCTTTTTCCCGTCGGGAAAAGACATGTTCTGAAAAAAATAGAGGGTTCCGAATCTCACGCTGAGATCCGAGTATTCCACGTTGGCGCTTGGGGAGATTCGCGTAGGGATAAACTCCCGTTGAATTATTTTGTAAGAATTCCCCCCCCCCCCCCCTTCACCGCCACCACTTCCCATCAAGCTTTTTCCCATGTCGAAGAATCAAGTTACTCGAAGCAGAAGAAGCGAAAACTGCATCTACCGCATCATCCCACACGTCCCCACTCCGCCTTGTCGCTATGGCCTCCTCCAACCAACGCGACGTCACCCTCTCGATAACGAAGGCCGACATAACCACCTACACAACCACCTTTCCCCCCATTTCTCCGGTGCCGGCAGCAACCAGCGGCATCCCGTCGACTGATCCTCGAGAACCCGACCCCGGGTAGTCGTCGGCCGACGATGATGCAAAAAAAAGCCGGGCAGCCGCGACGATCGGTCTCGCGGCCGGCCGGGGCTGTCAATCGCCGTCCTCGTCCTGGTCGTGTGGTGCGCAGCCGCCGCGCGACCGCGCCGCGTCGTCCGGGACGCGAGGGGCGCGACGGTGCCGAGGGACCGCCAGGCCCGCGAGGCGCTGAAGGGACAACCGGGTCCGTGGGGTGCCGACGGCCAGCAGGGTCGGGACGAAGCCCATAGGTTGTGCGAGGAAATGACGGGTTGGCCGGACGCGATGGCCGCAATGGCCGTGATGGCCGCGACAGACGGGAGGGACGTGATGGCGGCAATGGTCCTCGCGGCGAGCAGGGCCTCCGTGGCGAGCGGGGCCTTCGCGGTGGTCAAGGCCCTCCTCGCGATCAAGGTCTTCCTGGCGATCACGGTCCACGTGGTGAGCGAGAGCCACAAGCCGCTCGAGGTGACGGAGTCTGGATTGTACATCATCAAGTGAATGACATACGAAACGTTTGATGGGCTCTCATTGCTGATCCGAGCCTTGCTGCATCATCTACATGCGGTATCCTAATGTTTCACTCTACTAGGTCATACTGCTGAATGATTTACTAGCGGTTTTTCCACAACAAAAAATTTTACTTTTGCTTTAAGAATTGTCTTCTGTGACTGTCTACTCACTCAATGATGGACACTTCACTCTAAAGCTATCTATATCATTCATAAATAACGGCTAGTAACAGTTCTATGTCACTAAAAAGTCCCTTTCAACATTTCAACCCAAAAACCATATGATTACAAGTTGCGCATTTTCTACAATAATCAGACTTCGCGAGCAGCATGGATCGGCATGTTCGGATCGTGGGACGTTCCTGCGGCATGCCCACAAATCGTTTTTGTCGTTCGACCCTCCCTTGTTTGCAAAACTGATGCCCAACGGAAAATAGATACCCGCAAGGAAGTGAGATACATGTTTTACGACAACGTTCCAGTCTCGCATTCCCACCTTCGTCAAAACTACCCCGAGACACTTAATACAGCTCCCCTCTCTTGATTGTACATAAGAACATATTTAAGAAGACATCACCAGGCAGAGAAAGTTCACCCTTACGGTCTGAGGTCAAAGTCGCTGCGTTTTGGGTATGTTATGAAACTCTCATCCCAACCCGAGTTCTACCCGCAATATTTTAGATTTTCTTCGACCTCGTAAAATTGCTTACTTGAGTTTCATAGCGTCTCGATCGACCAAAATGGGCCAGATCGTTACGAGGATCAAAGAAATTGCTGCAAAATCCATCACTTGGGTTCGCCAGAATCCATGCAGAGCCGCCATCTGTGCTGTAAACACAGCGGTTATTGCTATACCCACAATGGTTTTGACGCCAGCCCTGGGCGTTCTGGGTTTCACAAGTCTGGGTCCTGCTTCAGGTAAGCCACACCGCATCCGGCCTTGGCAGGTTCACTGGGTAACTCACAAGTCCACCCGATTTTAGGATCCATTGCCGCAATTCTGCATTCAGCGTTGTCACCTTTGGCAGCTGGCAGCACGTTCTCAATCCTCCAGAGTGCTGCCATGGGTGGCTACGGCGTTGGAGTCGCAGTTGGTGCCATTCGGGTCGGCGCTGCAGCTGCGATCGGCGGTGCGGCACGAAAACGATCGTGAAGGTTTGGATCAAAGGGCGAGCAGCGAGGTCTGTTCAACGTGATGAATGAAACTTATCTCAACTAATGCTTCATTGAAGGTACATTTGACGCGCAGTATCCTCACGAGCACCCTTTGCGTATGCAGACAAGTTGATTTCGTCATGAACTTGATGCTAAGTACCGCCTCTCTTGCTTCTCGCGGAAAGGATTACGAACCCGAGCCATGGCTCGGTGCTCGGTTCATCAACACCAAGGCGTTCCGCATGCAGGTGGCGACTGTTTATCCTTTCAAACCACAATTTTTCAACCCACAGGATTATCACGGTCTAGCAGTAGGGGTATTTTTTTTCTTCTTGAGAGGAGGAAGTGGTGATTCTCGGAGCGAGGGGCATGTTTAATAGTAAAGCATATTTGACGAGGATCGTGTAGTGTATGATGAATACTTGCTCCTGTGCGAGCAGAGAAGGGTGCCAGCAAGCGAGCTCCACAGTTCTTTGAAGAGGCCGTTGGGTCCATCTCAGCTGGCCGAATGCGACGTGACGATCAGACGCAGTAGACAATAAGTGCAAAAAAATATCACAGATGCAATGAATCATTCACAGCGCAAGCGGGGTAGCTTGATAGAATCACGGTTCGTGGAAACAATATTCTGACATCCTCTATTGGAAATATCAATCCGTGGTTCGGACGTCGAAGAAATTGTTCCACTAAAACTCGAAAGCGGAAACTTTCGATCGTGGGCTGCAATGGGTATCGTGAACTCTCACGTGTCACGCCTGTACTCACAATAAATATTCTGGCTCAAATCACCATCCTTTCGAAGTATCAAGCCAATCTCTCGATCACACTATCTCTTCATCATTTACCCTTTCTCACGAATACCATCCCAACAAAATGCAGGAAGTAGAAAGCATTCTTGGTTACAAGTTCGCCAACGCGGAGCTCAGGAACGAAGCTCTCTTGGCAGCCGGAACGTCTGTCTCGGACCCCACAGTTGATGGAGACCCACGAGGCAACAAACGGCTCGCCTTGGTTGGGGATGCAGTTCTCCAACTCGTGGTTCTTGAAAAATGGTATGGAGAGAATACGGACCCAGGTAAGAAGACTGCATTCCAAATACTGATCGCCACGCTGACAGCAAGAGAAGCTGCTGGTAGCAAATTGCTCAAAGAAACTGTCTCAAATGCTGCTCTTCGCGTTCGTGCGTCCAAGGCACATTTACAGGACATGATACGGTTAAACCCTTGTCAGAAAGGGAATGCGCCTCAGGAAACCCTGGCTTCGACGGTTGAAGCTCTCGTGGGAGCCGTGTGGTTTGATACATGTGGCAATATCGATGTAGTTCGGGGTGTGATGGAAAAGCTGGGTGTGTTCAGCCATGAGTAAGGTATGGGCTGGGGAGAGAGGAATCCACTGATGGCGCATGGGTTCCTTACATTCAAATGCTGCCATTAGATTGTTTACCGATAGCTTGTCAAGTACAATCCAATGAAATGCAAGGATTTCCGTTGCCATTTCAGAAGTGCTTTAACACACTCCAAAGCAATTCGATAGGTGTACAATGACAAGCGCTGGGCAAGTCATTATGACTTATGGTGCAGTGCAAGGAGTACGTTTGATACTCCCTTGTAGTTTCATTCTAAGAATCGAAAATCGTGTCGTGCTACCAGTGGCAAAGATCCCTGGCGTGTAGCACAGTCCATAGCTCCTCGATTCGTTTTCCAATCAATATGTTAGCTAATGTAAGGGTTGTTCCTAAAGCCGTAGCCCGTTGCTGTAATGTTATGATACCTGCGCTTACCAAAGCCTCCCTCTAACAACGCTCTTGGCTACCGGTGGCCTATATATTGGACCGGGGCTGCCGTTCTCTTCTAGTAACATCAATCCTCATTGAGACTTCGCCGCCAACTCATCACTTTGAAGTTTCAATAAGACAACTACCTTCCCCAGTCATGTCTGCACCCTTGGCCCAGCCCTTGGCGGACCCGTCCATGCTCGCCAAAATCGACAAGCTCTTTGCTTGCAACGTTGGCCACTACATCGACCTACCCCAGATCGTCGTCGTTGGCGACCAGTCAAGCGGCAAGTCTTCCGTACTCGAAGGGCTGACCCGTCTCCCATTTCCCCGTGATAGCGGGCTGTGCACTCGATTTGCGACGCAGATCACGTTTCGCCGCGCCATTGCCAAGTCCATTTCCGTAGCGGTGATTCCAGGAAAAGATGCTTCCCCAGACCACACCGACACCTTACGCGGCTGGAAGCGGAAGGAATTCGAAACCCTCGGCGGCGAACACTTTGCACAGATCATGCGCGAGGTGCAACAGCTCATGGGCATCACCCAGCATGATGGAAGCTCATCTGGCTTCCGGAAGACCTTCTCCTCCGACGTGCTAAGTATCGAGGTGTCTGGCCCGCATGAAGAGCATCTTACCGTCATCGATGTGCCCGGGATCTTCCAGCGCGTTACCAAGGATGTTACCACCAAGGAAGACAAGGAATTCGTAAGGGGGATGGTGGGTGGCTACATGAAGAACCCACGATCTATTATGTTGACAGTTGTGCCATCAAACGTTGACGTGGCGACACAGCTCATCCTGGAAATGGCAGAAGAGGTGGATAAGGAAGGGCAGCGAACCTTGGGAGTGCTAACGAAGCCTGATCTTGTGGACAAAGGTGCTGAGAGGAGTGTGATAGACATGGTCGAGGGGAGGTCACATCAGCTACTTCTGGGATGGTGTTTGGTCAGAAACCCTGGCCAAACAGAAATAGAGAACATCAGCTTCGATCGATACGCGGCAGAAGAGGGTTTCTTCCGGACCACCGCACCCTGGAATGAACTACCGAAGGACCGGGTTGGCGTTACCGCGCTGCGGGCGAGGCTACAGGAAGTTTTGGCCCGGCACATCAGACAAGAGTTCCCGAAAGTAAGCCACTCTAGCCTTTTGGGAAAACAAAAACACTCCGCTTACAGATCTTGCAGGTAAAATTGGAGATCGGTAGAAGACTGAAAAAGAGCAGGGGAGATCTCGAAGGTCTGGGACCGAGGCGTGACACGCCGGCTGAACAGTCAAGATTCCTCATTGAGATGTCTGATCGGTTTCAAGCCATTGTCGGGAAAGCACTCGCTGCGAGATATCTCGATGATTGCTTCACAGAGCATCCGGCACTCAAGATTGCCACGCTAATTGTCCACCGCGACGAAATGCTTTCCCAGGACTTCGCAAAGTACGGCCACACCTACGAGTTCAAGGATTGCTCGGGTGATAAGGATGAAAACGACAATGATAGCGAAGACGATGACGATTTAAGCGGCTACCCCGAAGGCGAGCCTGGCACTGGGATCGACGGACAAGTGGTCACCACCGCTTCACAGTCTTGCATCTACACCAGGCGTTGCAACGATCCTGGAGAACTTGTCGATGTCCTTCACTCAACTGAGATGATTGCCCTCCCGAAACGTCATGGGATCTTGGACTGGATCACAGGAGTATACGACAAATCACGTGGCTTTGAGCTTGGCCAATTCGATCCGTCGCTTCTTGCGACTTTAATGAAAGCGCAAAGCAGTAGCTGGAGTGGACTGGCGCTTGGCTACACCTCTGATGTTGTTATACTTACTCACGTCTTCATTGACACCCTCCTCAAGAGCGTTTGCCTCGATTCGAGCACCTACCAGAATCTGAAGTCGACTATCATGGAGCATCTGATGGACCGGTATCAGAACGCGCTGAGCCAGGTGAGATTTGTTCTCACGGTGGAGCGGTTCGGGATCCCCGCGACCCAGAACCATTATTTCAACGAGAATTTGCAGAGGTGGTAAGCTTACGGACGTATCCCACCTCTCAAACATTAGCCTCAGTGCTAACTAAATGAAGCCGACAGGACCATAACTATGACGCAGCTTTCGCTAAGTCCTTCTACTGTGCAGCGTCTAAAGGGGCAGTAGTCAGACTGAGTGACCTCAAGCATTCACGCACGATGAGCAACAAAGAACACACAGTTCAAGATCTCCACGATATTCTCCAATCCTACTACAAAGTTGCGCGGAAGCGGATCGTCGACAACATTTGCATGCAAGCCGTTTCTTACCACCTGATTTCCGGCCCCGACACTCCACTCCGACTGTTCTCACCCGCTTTCGTGAGTCGCCTGTCAGACGAGCAACTCGAAGAGATTGCTGGTGAAGATGTCCTGGTGAGGAAGAGACGAGTACGGCTGCTGAAAGAAGTAGAAGATTTGCAGAATGGTAGAAAGATCTTGGGATGAGCACCTAATACTTTTACTCCTTTTCGTTTTTCTTTTTTTACTTGACAATCGTTCTTCTATGTTACGACATTAATTGTTTCTTACCTGAATGATAGTCCTAGCGTAGTTGACTTTTCAACTGCGAACCACATTGAGAAGACGATTTTTCTCCCCCGTAATCGAATTGACAAGCTTCAAGTGCTTTGATGCTCTTATTGTTCCAAGAGAATTTAATCACTTCCCTCTAAAGCGAAAGTACTCGTGTCTAGTATCAATGGTGATGGCTAATAGATCGCCGCTCTTTGCCACCCATCGCATAACGCTCACGCTCTCCACTTAGGTCGACGTCACTCCGAGTCTAAACAATGACGAGTTTCGATTACAAATTCCAGTACAATCGTCCGCAGCTCAGGATTTGATTCGACTTATTTCGCTAATACTATGCGCCCGATGCGCTTCTTGCGTCTGCTGCTCCCCTGACCACCGAGCATCATTACCGTGAGCACTGGAGGATAAAGAAAATATTGACTGGTAATAATGAAGAAAGTTTTAATCCAGGGGAGGCGGTGACCACTAGGCAGCACGCTTGAAATTGCTCCGCTGTGCGGCCGGAATGTTACGTCAAACGACTCAGATGCGCCAGCCTTGCCAGACTTACGTCCCACAAGTTGCGGCCGGCGGTGAAAAGGCGCAGCTTGCGCGGCCACACCGGAAAACCTGGCCTCCTTCACCCAACGCACTCGTCTTGTTCAAACGCAATCCGCATCCCTCCGCCCCGAACTCCCACCATCCGGTATCTTCTCCCCAGCCCCTCAATCGCCCTATCCCTCTCCCGGCGCCCTAACCCGCCCATCCCACCCAACACCCTCACGACCTCGTCCCCCTCTCCCCCGTCCTCCTGCCCCATCAACATCATCACCGTATCCGCTACACACACGGGCGGCCCCATAGCTGCACCCCTGCACCACACCCACACCGCCGGCAACGTCACAACCATCAGCCCGACTATCCCCACGCTAACGAACACGGAGACGCGGAAGGCCTCGAGCAACGTGGCGAGGTTGAACGGGACGGCGGCGAGCGTCACGATGAGAATTTCGCTGAGCACGGAGAGGAGAGAAAGGTAGGCGGGGAAGAAGTGGCGACGGCGCAGCGACGTGAAGATGGCGGGAATGGCGTGCAGGCTGGTCGGCGCGAGAATGCTGGAGTGGGCGGAGGCGTGGCCGAGTGCGATGCGGCGGTAGGGTTCCATCGTGTGGATGGCTTGCGGGAGGAGGACTTGTCAGCTGCTACTACCTTGCAGGCGGGGAGGGTGACAGGCCAGAGGAGAAGAAGAACTGACCTCGCGCGATCTCGGACCACCACGTGCGGATGACGATGCCGAAACACGACATCATCAGCTTTGGGCCGAACGTCTGGCTGTCGAGGAAGTCTTCGAGCGGCGACGACACGCCGTTGAACCAGTAGTACAGCAGGATGGCGAGCAGGCCGAGGAGCACGAGCTGGAAGACGACGAGCATCGCGGGGCGGAGGAGGAGCGGCAGCACACTCCCGCCCGCCGCCTCGTGCGTGACCCCGTCGCCCTCTCCGTCTCCGCAGAGCATCGGCGTCGATGCCGCAGCAGCGCCCTTCTCGTGCCCCGCCGCGTCGACGACGGTGAAGCCATACGTCCAGCCGCCGACAGCCTTATCCCACGCCACGCCGATCCCAAACCTCGCCTCGCTCGCCGCCCCGCCCTCGCCCTCGCTCTCCACCGCCTCGCGCATCCTTGCCACCGCCGCCGGACTCCCCATCAACGCCGCCACACCCGCCACACTCGTCGCCTCGGCGCGCAACCCGCTGCTGCTGCGCCTCAACGCGAAGCCCAGCCCCACCACGACCGCCAGCACCGCCACCAGCACCCCGCATTCCGCCCACGCCAGCCTGCGATCCACCGCCAGATACCTCACGCAGTCCGCGCCCCTCCCCGTCTCCCGGCACGTGCCCTCCACCCCGACGAACAGCACGCCCGCCGCCAGCGCGATCGCCACCGACACGGCCCCGCTCGCCGCCGTCCCCGCGAGCACCAATCGATCGCGATGCCTGACGCCGCCCGCGACCAGGTCCCACAGCCCGCCGCTCTGGTACGGCAGCAGCACCGACTCCCTGGCCGTCGCGCCGCCCGCCCGCGCGAGGCGGAAGAACGGCGCCGTTTCGGCGATGCCGGAGAGGATGGTCGACCAGAGGATGCCGTAGAGCACGGCGGCGAGCGTGGGGACGTAGGTGCCGAGGATGTAGTGGGTCAGCGTGAAGGTCGTGCTGCTGGCGAAGATGGCGGCGGAGGGGCCGGCGTTCCCTGCGGACGACGAGGAGGAAGAGCCTGGCGTCGAGGTCGTGGGGCCCGCGAGGAGCGGCCCCGTCTTGGTGATGACGAGCGTCCCGCCCGAGATGTCGGTGCCGGTGGCCGTGACGAGGAGGGGCTGGCTCGGGTCGAGCGTGCCCGTGACGGTGGCGGCGACGAGTGATGTGCCGCCCGGGATGTTTGTCGTGATGACGAAGGTGCCGGCGGTGGGTTTGGTGATGGGCGTGCCGCTTGGGTCGTCGAGCGGGACGTAGGCGTCGGGGGCGGTGGTGTAGGCGACGGTTTGAGTCGGGTTCATGGGGACGAAGGCGCTGGTCGCGGTTGATTCGCCGATCGAGGCGCTGGGTTGGAGGGGCACAAAGGCACTGGTGTCGGTGGACTCGGTTACGATGTCGCTTGGACTCAGGGGGATGAAGGCGTCGGAGCGTGTTGTTCCTACTGCTATGGTGGTGGTGGTGGTGGTGGTGGTGGTGGGGGAGAGGGGGACGAATGCGTCGGGGTCTGGGGAGGAGGCCGTCGTGCTGTCGTCGGTTTGGTCCGCCGTGGGCGTGATGGTTATGATGGTGGCCGCATTGGTGGTTGTCAGTCCTGGCGTGGCGTCTGCTGAGGGGCCGGATGTTGCGCGTGGGTAGTGCTGGATGGTTGGCGGCGCTTCATCTCGCCGCTGCAAGTCGCCGCTATTGCGTCCTTTGCCGGGTGCTGCGGTCCATTGCAGTAGGCCGATGATGGATGCTGTGAGGACACAGAAGCCAAGAAGGGTCACTGTCTTGAGTGATGCGGGTAGATAATGTTTCTTTTGTGGGGACTGTGGTGCTATATTCGCATGTCAGATGAGGGCTGTTTACTTTTTTCGATCTGCGCGCGTTACGTACGGAAGTCCCTAGCGAGCTCTTCTTGGGGAACACCGGAGTAAACGCCTACAGCTTGCATTGCTGTCGTGGTGGCGGGCTGATTAGGGAATCATGTGGGGACTTAGCTCCCGATTCAGAGGAGCAACGACATATTTTAATCATCGTTCCATGAGTGTCTGTGGCGTTGGGGCTGCAACTTTCTTTTCGCGCCAACACACTCCTTCGGGGCTGAGGTGAGTGCTTGCACGAAGAGGGCGAGTCTCCAGACAATTCAGCTTTCTCAACCAACTAAAGGATTGGGGCTGGCGTTTTGCTGCAGCTCACCTTGGAAGCACTAACCATATAGGTCACCGCTTTAACAGTGGCTGGCAGGATAGAAAGAGCCCAACTGATACCCCAGCACATGCTCGGACGCGGATTGGTCGGGCTTGGTATTAGCCGAGCTTGGCGCAGCGGTTGCGCGAGGGCAGAGCAAAGCCAAGCCAGCCCAGACCCGCCCAGGCCCGCACTAAGTATAGATACTGTGTTTGTCAGACTGGCGGCGGCACTATCAGCACCGTTCAACACCTGTGTTAAACGGAGTTATCGGGACTGTTTACAGTGCGAATGATAAATCACATGCCTTGGTCGTTAATCGAGATGGAAAGAAATCGTTTCCGTTCTCTGTTGTAGATTCGACTAGGATTTACTTGGCACGAATCCTACAGGATCTTTAAGAAAAGCACTTATGAACGTTTCAGATTCAAAAGACCCCTCAAGCCAACACGGCACAGAAGGTGACAAAGGACTGAGCTTACCTATAGCATCCTCGTCAAAACATGACACCACTTTTATGTAAGCAATTAAAATTAACATCCGGACAATCTACATTTGTGCGTCAAGCCTACGTCCAAATATCCGATTGAACTACCCATGTAGAAACAGTGTTGCGTTCCCGGTGGGATTCAGAAGGCTCAAATCTCATCATGAGCTGTACTGTTGTGTGCCGGCAGCAAGACCGACGATGAAAGCTGCAGTCTGACTGGCTCGCTCGACTGCTCTCTTTCCAGTAATAAAATATACCACGAGGACCAGTCGGATGAACTGGTAAGAGAAAGCCGCCCGGTTACTTTTAGTGCGGACCTCGGCGGCTTATATTTACCTTCCTACCCACGTATAGTCCATTCCAAAGGCTTAACAGGTAGGTATATAGGGTAAGGCGCTTTGCACTATCCCTTGCTGTGGGCTGCAAGAGCGCCCTAATCGGAGTTAACCCGGCGGTTGGGCCATGTATCATCTTCGTCCAGTCTCGCAAGGATCGCCTCTAGAATTCATTGGAATGAGAAGCCCCAATGAGCGTAAACGGGACAGCTTCGCAGTTGCAGTAAGTCATATGACACAAATGACCTGCATATAGGAAAATCGAGTGCCAGGTATCGAGAAAAGCAAATTGATTGTTTGAAGAACTTTGAGAACCGACCAGAAACCAAGTAGCCACGTCAGTCACCGTCAAGTCGCAGGCAGACACAGCCGAGAGGTCTACCAACTATCACCATCAGAGAAAGAAAAGGGGGCTTTGCGCCACCGCGGCGCCCCCATCCCCAGCGCACTGCACAGCGCCCTTCTCCCGTCCCTCTACGGCAACGCCTGCAAAAAACCTTTCTCATCAGGCAGATCACCGAAGACAAATCTGCCCTTCATCGGCGGCAAATGCTCCTTCACCTCGCGGAAGCACTCCATGCTCGCAAACCTTGACTCTCCCTGAGTCTCCATCGGCTTCAACCAAAAGCTGCTGTACACCTCCAGCGCATCGGCATCCAAGTCGACGACGTACGCAAACTCGCAGTACAAGCTGTCCGCCAGGAACTCCATCTCCTTGACGATCGGCACGGGCTTCTCGGGCGTCGCCTCCGCGACGATATCCAGGATCTTTCCGCCCGTTCTCACGCTCACAGATGGGCAGATGGCGGCCTCGTTGTGTAAACCGGCCTCGGACATCTCGAACTGCCAAGCGTCGACTTGGGCGTCGGTGGGCGTGTAGAGCGTGCGGTCGGCGTCGGCGAGGACGGACTTGAGCTTGGCGACGTTGGCGGGAGAGGAGACGAAGCGCAGGATGACGAGGCCGTCGCCGCTGGGGTAGCCGTCGTATTGACCGTACTGCGCGATGTGATATTGGCCGCGGTAGTAGACGAGGATGAGGTGACGGGTGCCCATGGTGGATGGATGGAGGTGGGAGTGAGTTGGTGAGCTGGAATACGGTCAGTTTGGAAGACGGGAGTAAGGGCAGGACTGGGAGACTTACTTGAAGGTGGCAGTTTAGTATGAGCGGTTGCAAAATCCTGAGTGTCGGGATAGTGGTGAGGTGTGGTACTTGCTTAGGTTTTAAGTGCGGGGCGGCGTCGCGTGCTCATGTGACGCCGCGTGTCGGTCGACGCGGGCAGGTGCAGCGCAGGCAGCAGCGGGCTGGTGCATAAGGTTGTAGCCCGAGGCAAGAAGGTGTCGGCGGTGATGAGTCAACCCGGTACCCAATTGCGTCATTGGTCGCGACGCGTCTCCCGCCCTCCATCGCGTTCCACCCCTTCGACAAGTACGGGAACACACCTTTCAACCGCAATACTCCGATTGCACCCAGAGTACACTCGCCGACTGTCCGCATCCGCGGAAGCGTCTTCGTCAGCGAACAAATGACGGACATCTCCACCGTCATCGGACTCGATGAAATCAAACATGACATTTCCCATGAGTTGGGTGTTTCCATCCATGTCTTCTACCGCGACTTGAGCTCCGTGAGATCCTAGGTCGCCATCTTCTCCCCTCATTGCCGCGTACGCCTCCCAGCCCAGCCCACCGCGGGTGACAAAAGAAATTGCACACCCCCATGTACCTTCCCCACACATTCCGAAACAAAATACTTAGGTAGGTAGTTGAATACAAGATCCAGACGTAAATGCACGAGTTTTAAACTTACATTTATATCCGGATCTTGTATTCAACTACCTATCCTATGTAGAATTGTTACAAAGCAGATCCGGATGGGCACTTTCATTTGTCACCCGCCGTGAGCCAAGAACCTTCTAACAGAGATACAGGCAGAGATTCAGCAGAAGACCAATCACGTTACTCTCTACAATTCCAACTTCTATCGGGACACCCGCGAGTGGAACGTTGCCCGTGATGAGCTCATGCAGCTTGAAGTCGTCAATGATTTGTCACTCCGGGATTTCGACATGTCCGAGCGTGGATGGCATAGTCTTGTACACTGGCCCGTTCTGCACGCCGCACTGGGCAAGCGTGACGACGTAGAGGTCTTCGACATCAGCCACGTCTGCATCTTCCAAAACGATATCCTTTCACCCTACGGCGTGAACAGCGAAAACCTATCCGCCGCCACCGTCACCTACGCCATATGCATCAACCTATCCGACGCCTTGGCAGATCGCCTTGCCCTCGCACTCCGGAACGAAGAGATCGGCACATCTAGCCTCGGTCAAGTAAGCCCTCCATGTCCAACACTACCCAACGACCACTAACACCCAGCACCACCAGTCCGTCAACCCCACTCGCTACGAACCCCTGCGCACCCGCCCCATTGGCCTCACCATCCAAACCCAATCCTCTCGCGCCTCCCTTTCAGCAACCCCACCCCTCACCCCTCCCCTCTGGGCCGCCGCCCAATTCGAACGCATGAAGGCGCTCAACCCGCAAGAGGCGCTGCCCACACTCCCCGCTATCGTCGTGGTTGGTAGGATGGTGGGTATGGACGTGGGTTGTGATGCACCAGGAAAAAAGAGATAGCGTCTGCTCAGGCGGAGAAACACGTAGACGGAAACTTGAGGCTTAACAGATAGTGTAGACTGCACAACAATGCAGTGTTCCAATCCCGTGAAGACGTTGCACCCATGGTACTTCTACTGCGACCTTTTCATCAACCGCAAGAGGATTCCCGAGTTCATCACCGACACACTCAGCCACTCAAAGCCCACCAATCATCCTGATTGGCCTGGCCCCAGCTTTCTAGTCATCTCACGGTTCACGCGTCTCTCAGTCCGCCAGCTGTGTTATGCTTAAGGAATGTTTGCATTTGGTGCCTGTTCCGAAATATGATATATATATCAGGAAGCAATATGGCCTGTCACATTATGACGGCCTTGTTTGGGCTGTATAATGTTTCGAGAAAACACTGCAGGCGGAACAGGATGACATTCTGTAGGCAGACTCGCGTGTTAATCACTGCCTGATACGCTGTGATATGCCATCTGTAGCCAAAACTTTGGAAAATTCCAGAGCAGATATGCATGAGCCAAAATCCACCCCCAGCAAGATTAAGTTGCGTACAACTCCCATGAACCGCTAAGACCTTTATGGTTTAGTGTCGATCCAAATCAGAGGCTGTGTGCATGGGTTTCATTACCTCAGCACAGAGCTGGTCGACGGCCAATATGCATGATGCTGGAGCTTGGAATGTCAGCCTCCGAAGAGCGGGGTAATTGAATCATCTCGAGGCTGACCCGCCCCGAAACGCCAACATCAACAACCTCTTACTCTCGTTCTTCCCTATGCTACACATCTGGCTTGAAGACGCTTCTCTGCAACGCGTGCGACCTTTTCTTCAAGAATGCTTTTCCAGTCCCGTCACAGAAACCTCGGTTACCCTGGCTGAGGAACGAGGTAGAACTGCGAATATACCAGATTTCGAGTCCGCCCTAGCATGCGACATGTGCGCGCTGCTCAAGTTCTGTTCTAAGCATGCTTTCAAACGGGTTCTGGAAGACGATTCAGATGGCGCGTTTCTCATGTTCATGGCAACAAACTACCCAGACCGGCCAATATCTCTTACATTGGACGATGATGACACGGAACTTTTTAGTGGCGAGGAAGACAGCAGGCACTCTCTTCCACCTCGGTCGAAAGCCATCCTACTGCGATTCCCGTTTTCGCCACCAAATTCGCTTGATAATGAGCATATGGGCTGCCAAAGGTAAATCTCTTTTACATATCTTACTCGGAAAGGGAACTAAGGAATGAAACACTTTGTTTCAGATTCTCTAGCTTCATCCTCTGGGGAAGTATGCGACGTACCACCTATTCGTCACGACGGATCTATGGACTCTTTCGGTTTCGTGCAATCACATATCTCCAATTGCTTGGAGAACCACAGGGGGGAAGGATGCACCAAAACACTCTCTGGGGCCACTATCGACCAGTCTACCGAAACGACTCTTCCGACCCGTGTCATCGATGTCATGGCCGGACATGCCTACATCAAACTTATTCATACCAACCATCAGCAAGGACACTACGTGGCTTTAAGCCACTGTTGATGATCGCCTGAGAGGCAGCCGATACGCACTCTGCTACGTAACTTGCAACAGCACCTGTCACGTACTGCTTTTACCGAATTACCAAAGACCTTTCAAGAAGCCGTGCAAATTGTTCGGGCAGTCGGCATAAAATATCTTTGGATAGACTCCCTGTGTATCGTACAAGATGACGAAGCGGCCTGGAAAAGGGAGGCAAAGATTATGGGATTGGTTTACGAAAGAGCCCTGTTTACTGTTGCCGCCACGGATGCCACCGACTCCTCGGGCGGACTGGTTCTCGCCGGTCGCCAATCTACCGACCCAATAGTTGAGGTGCCATTCTATCCAAACGGTCAAGACGTTGAAGGTACCATGTTCGTCTCGGCTGGTGCCCGCGAATACTCTTACATTGCCGGATCCTCCCCATTGGATAAAAGAGCATGGGTATTCCAAGAACGCCACCTTTCTCGAAGAACACTGCACTGCACGGCTGCTGGGCTCTACTGATCCTGTAATGAATTCGTGGAGGACTTCTGGAAACTCATGGTCGACGAGCGCATCCTCACCCATTTGATGGGCCCATCGCTGACTGAGGATTGGCTGGAGCATGTTCAAGAATACACAGAGTGTCTCTTAACAAACGAAAGTTACCGTCTGATAGCCATAGAAGGCATCGCCACGGAGATGGGAAAGGCAAGATCGGATGTGTACCACATGGGAATCTGGATGAGCGAGCTACCCTCGTCTCTTTTGTGGCTTCGACCATTCGATACGAGTGACGACTATCAACCAAAGGTGCCTAGGTGGTCCTGGGCCTCACTTCCAGGAGCCAAGCGCTTCCTTGACAACATAGTGCTGGACATATCCACCAGACACAGCATGGGTTTCTCGCGTGTCGCAAGAACAGAGGCCGTATCTGATGGTAGTCTGATCATGGACAGCTATCTTAAGATGGGATCTGCAGATAAATACTGTTTAGGATTGTACCACAGTGTCTCCAGTCAGAGAGTGCGTAGGGAAGCGTGCTTGCCTGTTTCATCTAGCTATAACGGAATATTCTCCATCGTTGACGATAACGGTGAAGATATCGGACATGCAGCATTTGATGTTGCATTCACTGCAAACTTCTATTGCCTCTTTCTCGGCAACGGTCTTTGTTGGACTAATGAAGGACGGTCTAACGATTGTTGGTTTCATTATGTCCTTTTGTTGGAGAAGGCCGGTGAGCCATCTACATTCCGGCGAATTGGCCTTGGAGCAGTTACGCTACAGACGTGGCTCAAAGGAGAAAGAGCTCAGACGGTTTATTCAGTGTAGTGAATGATTCATTCAAGCGCCCAGTTCATTTTTAGCTCAGCTTACCGGTGAAAGAACAAACTCAAGCATATCACATTGCCGATACGTTTGTTCCAAAGTGTCGTCCTACAAAGCTTAAGGTGATATCCCACGCTTTTCTAGTGCTCCACATATGCGCCATTTCCCGCCAAATATTCGAAGTCACAGACCGTTGCACATTCGATCTTCATACGGTGGAATCCAAAATAGGCTGAAATAGCTCTTGTCATCGACTAAGGCAGGCGAAGTGGCATTCTGCGCGAAACCTTCCGAGAGATTTCGTCGTTGAATCCCTCACTAACCGAGCCATCCTTTGCTGTAGGACTAAGAAGCTTTGGTGTGTGCTTGTCGGAACGAATGCTTTCCCATCAATTCCGTAGTCTTTATACTGCCCCTGCGCACCAGGTCTTTGCCGTTGCTGAACAAAGCACTGCTAATGAAGCACGATACGAGCAGCCGCACTTGCTTTGTTCGAAAACATGTCGAACACCCGCGCACCGGGAAGCGAGTTATTCGCAACTGCGTGCATGATGATCTCGTCGGCTCTTGTAGACTTATCATCTAATGACCGATGGAACCTTTCGATTGAACAAAAGACTATCAACGCTCGCTTCTATGGTATCAAGAGGTTCGAAGAATACGATGGCCAAGACAGGGAAGATCATAGCGAGCCCCTCCCCATGACGCATAGTCTCATAGGGCTTTAGAATGAAAAGGATCCAGGTTTCTTTGATCAACGGAAAGTCATACCAACCGGTTGTCAAAGGGAAAGCGATTGACCAATTCTTCGCCCACCATTATTACGTCGTGAAAAGAACAGAAAGAAAATAAAGCCATGGCCGACATATGTCACTGCTCTATAAGTATTTGCATGACGTCGTAGGCGGCCGTTCGGATTGCTACAAGCCTTCGAACCATTGTTACATGTGAACAAGACGTTGTTTGACCATTATTCTGGCGAGAGAGGGCCCAGAATTTCCGAAGTCGGGCGGCGTTATCCAACAGCTCGAGCAGCTCATCCGTGTGTTAACTTCCGTGGAACTGATTGTGGGTATTTGCTCTCCAGGCTGTAAGTTAGGGACTGGCCGTGTCTCCATGTTGAACAAATGAGGTGTCGCTTCGGGTTTTGCTCCAGGATTGCACCTTCACCGCAACGGGCCAGCTGCGTGGTGAAATGCAGATCCACAGCATCCATCCCTACATCGTCCATGCATAGCAGCCCCTCCACAAAGCCAAGCCCCCCTACACCCTCCCACCAAACGCAATAAAAGCCAACGCGCAACACTTCGCCTTCTGCTCAAAGAACGCTTCTACGCTACCTCTCGCCATCGCAAAATGCAGCTCCCTCAATGGTGCCGCCAACAGCGCCACCGCATTCCGACAAATCTGCTTCTCCAACCACTCCTGAAACACCTTCGCATCGCCTGCGAGATCGTCGGGGCGGTAGCCTGGCACGGTCAGCATATTCGAACTCCTCTGCAAGAAATCAAACCGCAGCTGCGCCATGGCGGCGTCGAAGGCGGCGGGAATGCGGCAGCGGGCGAGGCCGCCGAGGGAGAGTAGGGCGTCGCGGTGGGCGTCGTGCGCGCGCGGGTCGAAGTCCCACATCTTTAGGATCCACTCTTGCAGCTCGAGGGGGAGGCAGGGTTCGTTGAGGAGAGCGTAATTGAGTGTTGGGGGGCTGTTGTTGTTGGAGGAGGAGGTACTTCCGCGTCGGAGTAGAGAGGATTTGATTGCTACTTCTACTTCTGATATCTGTGAAGCCCATTCGGGTTCTGCCACGGAAATGTTGTTGACAGGTGACGATGCTGAGTCTTGACTGGAGTCCGCCTGCGTGGGAGTACCTGGGACGATGCCTTGGAAGGCGTTTCGGGCGTTGACGGAACGGTCGGGGTCTTCCGCTAAATCTTCCATTGCCTTGCGTTTCCGGGGACGTGACAAAGGGTTGGCATCCTTGGCCATCCGAGCTTGATCGTCAGGCTGCGATGTGTCCCTCCAGGTAATCTCCGGTGAACACTTTGCGTCAATAGGTGCGTGATGAATCTGTCTGGGCTGCCTGGGCGCAACATCATGGTAGGCTGGAGGGGGATGATCCAGACACGGATTCCAAGTCGGGGGGTATCCAACGCTTTCGTTGCAAGGGTATTGTTCCCAGTTGTTCATCACGCCGCGGCATCCTTGGTACATGTGGGTTAGGTCAAGCTCCGGTGTGGTCAGTTGGCCGTCCCTGGCTCTCGTGCTGATCATGAGGAATTGGTCGATGGCTGAGGTATCCGAGAGGAAGACATCCATGTTCATGAGATTTGACAAGTTCCGCCAATGCAAGAGCAATTGGCCCTGTAGACCCTCGAAAGGTGCCTCCGCTCCCGTTGGTAATGAAGGCATGACGGCGTACGCGGGGCATTCGAGCTCCATGGCCACTCGGAGGACTTTATCGGTCGATGTAAGACCGTCTTTCTTCAGGTAATCTGGTCTGAGTTGGGCGATATCGCCAGCGCATAGGACATCAGGTTTGATCTGCAGGTTTTCAACAGGTACAACCAAATAGATATCTCTTGCATTCTTCCAGTTGCGACGAGTGAGAGGTACGTGGAGATAGATGAAGGTTCTCCGCTTGGTCTCAGCATCTCGGCAGATGAATAGGGTGACATTGACTTTCGATCCTTCTCCCGCATCAGTGATCCTCCCAACACATGAGTATCTTCCAAAATCCCGATAGCCAACAAGAGCAGGTTGTGCCAAAACCTGTTCGAATGTCCCACCTAAAATCTTCGGTAAAGAATGCGCCATGATGTTGACGTTTGCGTCCGGCAGCTCAGGATGTGATGTTGGGGGTCGGCGATTCGATTCGGTCCGGTCCTGTTGGAAAAGCACACACGATCAAACTCAACAACAACCAACCACGCCGCCAGATCCGCTACCGGAAACGCGAAGAGCCTGCACAGCGACAGACCGATCAAGCCCTCACCTCGCCGCGAAAAGCCCACACAGCAACCGACCCGCCGATCAAGAAGCTACGCAGCGACGCGAAGAGCCGGCACAGTTACAATAACCGGCCAACCGATCAAGAAGCCACGCAGCAACGCGAAGAGCGGACACAAGTCACGGTGAGTGATCACGACGGGGGGTGAGCCGGGCGGCGACGTGGACGGGCGAGTGAGGAGGGACGGAGTGCTGCAAAGCCCGCTACCGGAAGCGCGAAGAGCTCGCACAATGACGGGCCGATCACGCCCTCGCCCTTGTGTCGCGAAAAAGCCAACACAACAACCGACCTGCCGATCACGAAACCACGCAGCGACGCGAAGAGCGGGCACGGTTGCGGGAACCGACCTGCCGATCAAGAAGCCACGGGCGAACGCGAAGAGCGGGCACGGTTGGGGTCGGTGATCACGACGGGGAGCGAGCCGGGCGGCGGCTTTGACGAGCGATGGGTTGAAATCGAGGTTGCGGAGATGGGGGAAGGCGTTGCGCGATGGATGGGGATGGGGTGGGGAAATGGAGGTGATGGGGTGTGGAGGTGTGGAGGTGGAGTTGGCGTGCGCCCGGCCTTCGAAGTTCGCGGCTTTGGCTATCCCGAATGCACTAGTGGCCTTGGCAAAGTCACGTGCAACGGAGATGCGCCGGCTAGGCCAGGAGATTGTTCGGCGATACGCGGACGCTGCGACGCTCCGCGCTTTGCAGTATGCGCACGGTACCGGACTGCACGAATAGATATCGGAATCTTGCTCAAGCCTGAATGTAAGTTGAATTGACCGTGTACCGAGTTTGCCTCACCGTGAAGAGGTTCGCTGCCGTCGCCAAGACCTGACCGAACCTGGCCAAACCTGTCCAAACCTCCAAACCTGACCATCGCCAAACGGGCTGCATCGGCTCAGACAGTTATGCTTGCATATTTTGCGAGTCTGAGAATGATACCTTGGGTTACTTTATTGTTGTGTTATAAGGCGCTTGAAATTGCAAAACCTCAACCAAAATGCTTGGCCAAGGCCGCGTGAGCGACGATGTGTAAGTCAAGGATTCAATTTCAATTGAATTCGCAATCCCTTCGAAGACCTGGGCCAAACTGTGCTCTTAAGAGAAAAACATTAAAGAGAGAACATCCCACATCAGGGAATGGAGGGTTTTATGGTATGTTCTTTTACGAGCACCGTGTAGGCGTATACCACTGTCAATATGTAACCAATCAGTCGAACAAAAAAGCACACTACCAAAAACCCCAGAACCAGCCCCTCAGAAACCCCCGCTCAAGCAAGCCGACCATATAAACAAGCCCCGCCAAGCCCAACCGTCCCAAGCACAGCCTCCATCAACCCGCCATCACATAGCAGGCCAAAACCAAAGCGGCCAACAGCGCGACCTCGCGCGCCCCATTCACGGACCACGCCGCCGCGCCCTCACCGCCGCCATGTCCCTCTTCACGCGAAACGCGCTTCCCCGGAATCCAAAGCAGTAGGTCCTGCCCCACCTCCTGTTGCAGCCTGATGAAAGCTGCCAAACCGGGGCCATCCCAATACTTCACCGCGTTCACGGCTCTCAGCGTCACGCCCATCCTCTTCGCGCGTAATATCTCGTGCTCCATCGCTTTTTTCGCTTGTCAGGTGCCGCCGTAGACTTTGGCGTCGCGGATGCGCTGGTAGATCGTCTCTGTGCTGATGGCGTCGCTGCCCGGGGGGGGGGGGGGGGGGCTCCATGGGGTCGGACTACGAGAAGCGGGGCTGCTTTGGTATCCATGATGCTGTTTTGGCGGGTTTTTGGAGTTGAGATAAGAGCCGGTGTGAAGCGCGAGGATGGGAGGCAGGTCAAGCTTTAGGAAGAGCGAGAATTGGTGAAGGGAAAGAAGAGGATTGGGGAAGGGGAAGAAATAGGCAAGGGGCGAAGTGATTCCATGCGCCTTGACGAACTGCCCGGTCAAAGCTGAACGGCGCTCGGCGTAGGGTGTTTGCTTAGTAGCTTTCGAGGCTGAGCTCGTGTGTACCATTCGCAAACTTGTACGCCCCTTCAGCCCGGCTCCACTCCCCATCTCGTCGCTTATACTACCACCACCCGGGCTGTACGGTCTGATCAGCGGCTACCAAAGGATTGCTGGGCGCGGACAACCGGGTCGGAGTGTCAATGAAGCCACCTCTCGGGACTGGGACTGGAAATGAGCCAAATTGTTCCGCCGCACTCTACGGTCATGCAAGGTTGATAAGCTCAAATGGGATGCAATCGGCGATGGGGCGCGTTTGGGGACCGCCTTGCGCTCGGGTGGGCGACCAGCTCAGCAACATCATCAGCGCCGTGAGGTTTGGTCTGCGGTTCGGTGGGTGGCCAGATGCTCAGTTTCGACACTGGGTAATTTCATCACTAAATAGTTTGGCCTTCCGCACCACCGGGCAGCATCGGCTCCAGCGCAGTCCCATGTCACTCTGAGTTCGAGCTAAGATGGCGTGACGCCCGGGTTCGTTTTTGATGCTGTCCTGCTATTACCACCCGAGATGCACAGTCTCACCAGAATGTGGGAAACGCCCTTGGAGCAAAGATGAAGGAACACTATTCCGGAAAATGGGTATAGGAACTTGTGGAGAGCTATTTGCGGTTGCTTCTCATTTCTGCAGACGGATCCACTTCAAACGCACTTCGCATACTAACCTCGGCGTTGGTGACTGATGCTTGTTGCGACCTGGGTGCGTTCTGACTCTATGATCATATTTTGACACGGCGGTCATATTATGACACCTATCCGAAAAAAAGCGGTGAGCAGTTTTGATCTAACATACTAAGTATGTCCGCGACAAAACAGTCTCCATGACAGAACATCGCCCAGAAAAGAGGTAAAGCAATTCATCCGCAGATTCCACGGTTAAAATTTCATGGATGTTTAACCGCAAAGTTTCTACAACAAAAGCTACGACAAACCTTTAACGACATTGCTTCAACAAAGAAACTTCCAATACAAACTCCACAGCGAAAGTTAAGACAAAACACCGCGTAGAAAAATTGAATAACAAAAGCTTCTCGAGACAAAATTACGTAGTAAAGTCCGATTCTCGGTGAAAACTCATCGACTACGACAACCGCAACCACTTCTGAGGCGTAGCGCTACCGACCATTTGTCCATATGCTCCGCACAGACCGGCATAATCGGCCCATGATGTTTGGCGGGAGGAGAATCCAACCATTTCAAAAAATGACAGGCGCGTCATGAATTGCCAAGGTAGCCAGCGGGCCACGAAACAGCTCTACACAGCGGGCGACAGAAAACACGAGCCCTCTTAGCTCCGCCGAGAATGCGATAGATACTCTCTTGCAACGTCGGTACTTAAATCCATTACGCGGACGCAAATGTGCGTTTTAAACACAGACAGCCGCGTCCGCCTATTGATTCCACCGCCTAAGTAAGTATGGTGCTTTCTTTTGCCACCCGCCGTGTCCACATAGCAGTTTCGGATGATGTTGAGACAGCGCGAACGAGACCGTGATAACAAGCGAGTGGTACTTAACGCGTTCCGGCACGTCGATCAACAGGCTGGTGTAAGTTCTCACTGGTGGACTCTTCTCGGGCCAATCCGCAACACAAAACCGACAACACACAATGCAGTCGTGTGCGAACAACGCGTCGTGGGGGAATCTCGGGCTAATTTCATTGCTGTCTACGCATCGGTCTATGGAAATGCACTTGGGGTACTGTCGTCTGATTGCCGCAAATTCCAACGTGAAGGCCAAAATGCCGGTAAAGTCCGCTCGCCCCTCTAATGGGAAGATGATTTGGCTTAACACGAAGAAGGAAAGGGAAAGAGATTAGGAAATGGTCCGTTTTGATATGCTTTCTTCTACAAGCCTGGCTGTTGTTAGTGCTAGTTCTTCACACGTGTTGTAGCGTACGTACCATTCAGCCTCCGTTTTAAGTCTCCTGCGTAGGCAGCTGGAGACAAACGTTCGGACGTAGATAGGCGATTTTTCACCCAGATCAAGGGTTCTGGTGAAGGTGTCCCGATACAAGGTGGATTTGCCGAGCATATCACGTCGTAAGGACCAGAGGGAGATGTCCGGATGGGAATTGCGCTTTCCAAGGCCTCCGACGTGGGTAACGGAAGATAATGTCCCGAACTAAATGTGTGTATGGTCTAGATGCCTTTCTAGGCAGTCAAAGACAAAGTCAGGACGTGGATGCGGATTTCCAGCCATACTACAACTTGGGCAGCCCAAGTGCCGCCTTTAATGCCGGATCTTCAGAGAATTCAGGGTAGTCCTACTTCCATTCCCACTCAACCCCCGCACTGCAGTGGACAACGAACATGGTCATGTTGGCCTTTACTCCATCGGTGGGGGATTGCCACTTCACCACCTCGACCAAAGGATTGTACATGTTCTGTGCGCGCTTTCCGGGGGATGAATCTGCGTATCTGCTGCCCGAATCCGCAATGGGAGTGCTGGGGAGGTACGGCGACCGGCGTGTGGACGCAGGGGTAGCAGGATCATTGCGCGGCTGGCCGCGTGGCGTAACGGTCAGCGATGATGGGCACAGAGACGGAGGCGACGATGGCGGTGGGCTGAAGGTGTTCCAACCATAGTTGGCGTTGGAGCGTGGCTGCCGAGAGACGGCGGCCGATCTAGTGTCAGGCACGCTGGAGTCAAGCGAGGCGCTGGCGCGGATGACGATCAGCTCGTAGGGTCCAAGTAAGTAAGCGTAACGAGTGTTGGCCTCAGCCGCGTAGCCTGGCACCTGTAGGAGGCACTCGGCCTGGGTCTTTAGCGGGTGTCTTTTCTAGTCGCCGTCTGTGCCGGTCTGAGTCTGAGCCCGCTGGGGGAATCTCGGCCCCAGCATCTTTGTGTCGCCCGTAATTTAGCTGGGGCGATCGATGTTGCTGGTATCGTTGCGCACGGCAGACCAGTCCGGACACTTCTCACTGGGGAATTTGGCGCTGGCTCCACAGCTCCATAACAGGTGTGGCCCATTCCTGGTGACGACCCTTAAGGCAGTGTTGACAATCTCGAGATTCCAATGGCCGACAGCAAACTCCAGGGTTGGCTCATTTGCAACAACTAGATGCGCCTTCTCTATAGGCTTCAGGTCGGGAAAATTGTACTCCGCGTCGAGGATATGGCCAAATAGGGTGTTGATTTGCTTGAGGTTGAAGCCTTCCCAAGGTCGCCAGCCGTTCATGTGAATCCTATCATTGTCGGTTTGGTGGGTCGACGCGCGGATACGAGGGTCGACCTTAAACTCCGGGTTGGGCTGGTCAAGCCACTTCCTCAAGGTCATTCGGGGCATGATGGCAAAGAGGGTGGATTGGTAGTTGTGGTGAAGAAGAAATGGAGGAAGGATGAAGGTGGCTGGCAAAGACATAGTTGATCAAAGTTGTGAGTGTCAGAAAGTTGCAGATATCCGATTGGCAACCGGGCGCGTCTGGGTTAGGCATAGCGGGGGTCATATCAGGTGTTAATAAGAGATCTAAGCCCGTCGGCATCGACTGCACAGCCGACGATATGAGCAAGTGTAGGTAGTTTAATACGTATACTTGAATGAAAAAGTACACTAGACCGTGGTATCAATAGCCGTGTATCTGATTTAACTATCAATCGAGGAATAGTATGTGGTGGCCGCGGCTGGGTTGCTCTTTCCCGCGGCGCAACATCTGACATCATCTATCCTCTTCGGCAGCACCTCGGATTTCTCATGGCACGATAATACACCTTTAGGCAGACACGGGGCGCATGGTAGTGGCAGCACTCCGGAGACCCCCAGGCGCCATAAAACCCCAGCCGGCGGGCGCAAACAATGTCGAGGACAACAACATTACCCCAAGACGCCCCGGATCCGCACACCGACCACCATGGGTCCTGGAAGGTATCTTGGCCATGGAGGCGCCGGTGCAGTCTACTCTTTCCAGATAGATGGCAAGAAGTGCGCGCTGAAGATGGTAAGCTGCTCTTCGTATGCTCCATAGCTGGGCTGACCCTACTTAGATTCAGAACAACGACCTTTTCCAGAAGGAGCTTCGCGCATACAAGGCTATCTCTCTCGAATCCTCGTTGAGAGGGCGTATTTATGGCTTCTTGGGCACTGTCGCTCCATATCCCCGCTACCCTGAGAACGTCGGTCTCGGCCTCGCCCACCTCCGCGGCCCCAACCTACGCGCCCACCTCATGGCCCTTACTGCATCCGAAAACCGCGAGCCGTTGCACAAAGAGGTTCATGAGACCCTGGACCGGCTCCACCGTGATGCTGGCGTGGCCCATGGAGACATTACTACCGAAAACGTCCTCATCGACTTCAGCCTCGCCCTCTTTGAATGCGACATTGATAGCAGCTCCTGGGATAAGGCCATAAGTACAGACCATTACATGGCTGACGAAGTTTTCCGGTGGGCAGACTCTGAACATGTAAGACTTCCCATATACTGAGAAACTCGCCTACTAACATGCACCCAGGCAACCATTGCTGTCGCTGCTCTTGTTAATGGCTCTACGCCGCCCGACCAGCAGACCCTCGCCACGCTACTCAACACTATCGAGGCTGCTGACGAACCATTACTGTTCCGCATCCATGACATGTTTCCCACACCAACGCCCACGCTCGCTCTCGCCCTGGCCAAAAATCTCAACCGGCTGAACAGCCCAGACGCTCGCAAAGTCGCCATCGAGCTAATAGTCGACGCCCTCGCACGCGTCTCGGAAGAGCAGCAAGCGTGCTCCTCTTCAAGCCAGCCGCTGCCGCTACCGTCGACGCCGCAAATACTCGGCATACACCGTATCGCCGTCGACGCCGCAAGGATGTACCCAGTGTTGAAAGGGTGCGAGGATTCGCTCGGAACAGAACAACTGTTCCGCAACGCAATCGCCGCGCATGAGGCTTCGTTTGCCCGCGACGATTACGACTTCCTAGACCTACGTCTCGAGTGGGGCGAGTTTTTGGCCTCACGATTCAAAACGCGCGAGGAGGCGCTGGACGTGTTCGACAAGCTGCTGGACGATCTTGAGGAGTCGATGTCTACCAATGACCACCAAGTGTTCCGAACACATGCGAAACTGGTTACGCATGAGGCGTGGTCGCAGATATTCCTCCACGAGGAACCGGGCAAAATGAAAGTCCTGGCCCAAGCGATGTACTTTAGGGGATTAAGGATTCAGAGAGCCAGGAAGGCTGTCTAAGAGGACGGAGGAAATGGACTTGGATGGTTAATACTAGAGGTCGGTAGGGGGTACGTCATGACACCCCGTTTGGTTTAAAAGATGGAAAACAAAAAAAAACATTGGGAACGCCTTGTTAGTAGCGAGAAATAACAGATTTTTTACATGTTGTCCGTTCAAAAGTTCCCCGGCCTTTATAAAAATCTGTGCTTGTTGCCCCTTAATTTCCTTCCAGAGCTATCGACGAGAATCCTGCACTCTTTCTCATTTCACTTTCTTATTCAAGAACCTCATTTCTTGTCATGCGGAGCGCGTAGGCGGAGCAACAAGAGGAGTGGAAACACTGCTGGTTCCCTTAGATCTTGGTTGTGCACGGGCGGGCATCGCGGGACCGGGTTTCTTTGGAAGCTATGGGAGCGGAGGTGGAAATATGCTTCCTGGTGGTGGGATCAGGTAGAAAAATCGTGTGCGAGGTAGGAAGATACGCGGTCAAGGATCTGGGGAGGGGGCGGCGTTGACCCACGGCGATCAATGTTGTAGTAGAAAGACGAGCCGGGCTGTCGTGGGCGACGGCAAGGCCAATTGAATTGAGTGATGGCGCTGTAGCGAGAAACGGATGTGGAATGATTGCGGGAATGGATAACGACGATGGTAAAGTTTGATTTGAGTGGTTTGCAGCGGTTTTGGTGTCTTGTTGGAGGCGTGTGATCTTATGCTGCCTCCAGGCTACCATTCCGCGCGGTCATCGGAGATTCAACGTAAGATGCCGCTGCGCCGGTCGTAGTGAGTGGTCCACCTATCCTGCTACCATTTATAGACTTTTCAGCTCTCAGACACTTTAAAGTCCCGCCTCAGTCGGCGTCAGCATTAATGCAGAAACCACAGCCGCAGGGTCCCTATCGTCTTTAACTGACAAGCAACCCAGTATTGCCTTCTTAATAATTCAGCACCGTGTTACCGGACGTATCGCCGGATTCGGTTGGTAGATGCGTGGCAACCGGCGTTATATCTCTCCTTTGAGGGCGATAAGGGAAATAAAAGACAGGAAATAAGGAAAATACAGGTTTCGTCCTATGTTTGCCGCGCTGAGCAGCGTGGCTATCACAAAATGACAGCTTTACAGTGCCAACGCTTGTCACAATATGACCGTTCCCTGGGCAGTGGCATCAAGATCGTTGATGGCACTGGTCGCGGCCAGGGATAACTGCCATCGCATCCTCATTGCATGTTTAAGCATATTAAGAGAGCATGCAGACTTTCGAGAGTTCAGGGGTGGTGAAGTCATGTAACGCCAGAATTACGATACTACTTAGAACGTAACAGAGTCCTCCCAGAGCGTCCAAATTTCCTAGTAAAGCAACAAATCTTAAGAGAGAGTTGGAAACTAGAAGGAGTAGACGGAGTTAATAACCCAGTCCTGATTAACCCCTTCCAAACGAGGGTCTGTCGTAGTTCACTAAAGCCTGCGGCGCAAACTCCCCTTCCCTCGCATCCGCTCCACCCGGCCTACCCAGCTTGAACAACCGGACAGCTTGATCGATCCTGCCCGTCCCAACCGAGAACTGTTTCAAGTTGACCCCGATCTCTTCTTCATTAACACCGAGGCCGGCGACGCGGTAGTGGGTGAGGTGCTGGTTAAACCACACGTGACCGGGGCCCGCAACACGCCGGTTGTTCAAGTAGATCTCATAGCCGTAGTGCGGAGTCTGCTTGCTGGCAACGATGGGGTTGTCGGCATCTGCATGCGTCAGATACCGAGCCGAGGCTGGGTGCACGGGGAGAGTTCGTGGCTTGCACTTACCCCACACGATCTTGAGCGTCCATTGAAGCTGCCCGTCGCTTCGGTAGCCCCAGAAGATCATCCACATCTCGATCATGCCCTCGCGGTTGTCCTGGCCGAAATGGTGGACGCGCCAGAGCGCGTCTTTCAGCGCGTCTTTGGTGGCGGCTTGGGAGCCGACACCGGGAAGGCTGAGGGTTGGCTCGTTGATGTGGCCGCAGATGAGATCGTACAGAGCCTGGGCGGCCGTTGTGAGGCTTGCATCGCTGGCCAAGGTGGTGTCGATGGGCGCCATTAGAACGAGTGGATGCTCTGAGGGGTTTGGGATCGGGATGGGAAGAGGAGGTCCTTGAATTTGAAGTGCTCTGCAGGATGATGGACTGCTACTTATACCACCGCCAGGCTTCGATTGCGCATTCAACACCCCGCTTTCCAGGCGGGGCTGCTGTCTCAACAAGGCTGGCAGAGCAGATAATCACGGGGCTTTGGCTGGGTTGCACGTGAAAGACTTGAACCAGGTGTGAGCCTTGGGAAGCGCCTTATTCCCGTCAGTGTCTGGAATTCGATTCAAGGTGACCTATCACAGAGTAGCTTGTTTGCCCTGTTCTTATGTGTGCTTTGCTTACGCCAAGCCATTGTGGCTGAATCTGCTGCCGTCGTTGACTAAACGGGCTGACCGGTGGGTGTGTCGGTTGGGCGCACCCAAATGCTGTGCAACATTGGGAAAGTGATTTTGTTCATTAATTAAGGTGCCTACAAATTTGACCCTCCCTCCGCCAATTTTTGAAACCCCCCCCCGGGGGGCCGGGAGAGCAATCTATTCTCTAGTTTTCACTACCAAATCACTAAGCAAATCCGGAGAATTTATTAAGATCTTATCGCCAACAAGCCCACCTATCAACGCGACGGTGGTGGAACGGTGGTTGGGTAGGTGGGTGGCTATTGTGGGCGAGGGTTGAGAAGTCGGGTGTTACCGCGCCGGCCGAAACATATATAATCCGGCAAGGCTAAGCCTATTTAAGTAAGCTTCCGCATAGATATCCGAGGAATACCACTTTACTTAAATTTAGCAGGGCGAGACTTCTATCAACACCACGCCTTATATATCGGTCGTATCGCGATATAACTTCGTACATGTTAAGAAAGGTATATACAAATGCCTAGCAAAAAGTTCTATATGAATTGCAGTCGATTTCGGTGTGATGCACGACTAGGAACATTGGGGGGGGGGAGGGTGGGGGGGTCAATAATTGGCCGAGGGGGGGTCAAATTTGTAGGCGCCTTAATTATCAAGAATTACGCCGCCGACATGCTTGGCAGCAGCTGAGCAAGGATGAATACCTGTCATGCCCCGCTTAGCGTCGGAACATCCTCCGACTTTTGCTGTGCACAGTCCACGCGCGGCGAGGGTGAGCGGTTGCGAACCACTGGCGGTAGCGTTCGTAATGGTGGTGTGGGGTTGGCGCCAGCTCAGCGGTGCATACGCACAGGGAAATCAAACAATTCGCGCTTTGCGTCCCGACCGGAGCCACCCCATTTCCAAGCCGACGATTGTAAGGCTTTTAAACCATGGTTCTTTCCTGTTCCTCCCAATCTCTGAACGACCAGCAATCCGACCTCAACCTCACACGATGGCATCCGGCCAGGCGGCATCCGATCAAAGCACGCCGCATCGCATCGCATCCGATCACATCACAGCTAATGCGACTCTTTGCGACTAGTGCTCGCATGCCTTGACCATCGACGACCGGCGCGCCGGAGGCGTCGTAGTGGAAGACGGTTTCAACGATGGAGCACCAACACTGAATGTGTCGGGGTTCGCATTAACGGAGTGGGACGTACAGGAGAGGAACGGCCTGCGCAAATTGTGTTCGAAGGTACGTGGCGCGGATGCGTCCGGGTGGAGGCTCAGCAGATCCTCCATCCGAAGCGAGGACTATTTCCGAGAGTTCCGTGCCGGCAGCGATCACGAAAGATGTGTGACGCCTCCGGCACTATCGGAGCTCTCTAGCTCTGCTGCTAAGAGCTGTCGATTCTGTGGAAGACCCCGGGGCATCTTCTGTCAAGAATACGGCGAATGTATCTGGTGGAAGGAGCCCAACTCGGTCCTGCGCTTTGATGTACAATATGAATGGGAAGATTGGCGGTCTACCGTCCTTGGGGGAGCGGAAGATGAATGGGATGAGGAAGATGAAGAGGATGAAGATGATAAATAGGATGAGGAAGACGAAGAGGAAAATAAAGAAGAGGCAGATGGAGAGCATGAGGTAGAACGTAAGGACGAAAATTTAATTGAGGAAAGAAAGGAGGAGGAAGAAGCACTGCAAGTAACAACATGGCAGAATACTGATTGTCTGGCCGTCATAGTTCGTCACTCGGTTCTTGACCAGGACCAGGTGGATATCTACGAATTCGACGTGACAGCTTGGCCGGGTACGTTGCGGAATTCAATCTCAAAAAAAAAAAAAAAAAAGAAAACTAATATTCACATGAAGGACGTTGTCAGGACTGGCTCAAAATCACACTGAATCCATTAGATGCAAATGGCCCAGTATCCGATTTGAACATCCAGTTCATGAAGCGCCGCATTGATGAATGCGTAAAAGATCATGGTTCTTGCAAAGATAAGGTGTCCAAGTTACAGTTTATTCCAACGCGCCTATTAGACGTTGGGGATGACAAGACTTTGTACACAAAGTTGGTTGAGCGCGGTCAAATACCCCTGGACGACTTTTCCGTACCCCAGCTCAAATACGCAACATTGAGCTATTGCTGGGGAGACTCACTTCACTTGAAAACCACAACGGAAACCAAGACAGAACACGAGGAAATCGGAATCATGGTTCATAACATGCCAAGAACCTTTCAGGACGCAATTCATATCGTCAAACAACTTGGTGTTCTGTATCTTTGGATCGATGCGCTTTGCATCATCCAAGACAGCAATGCAGACTGGGAAGCCGAATCGGTGAACATGTGCGATATTTTTGCCCACTCTTATTTCACCATTAGTGCGGCCGTAAGCTCTTCATGCTCCCAAAGCTTTCTTGAACGACCTGCCGCCGACCCATTGACCTTACCTTTTCACTCAACTCTGATTCCTGATATATCCGGAGAATATTCAATCTTATTGGATGGACAAACTCTTTTCCCGGCACGCGCCGATCTCAGACACTCAAGATGGCAAAGCCGGGCTTGGGTTTGGCAGGAAGAAATCATGTCTACAAGGCAATTTGTATTCGGCGAGAAAATGCTCCGATTCCGATGTAACGATGGCAAACGTCTCGAGTATGGGCAGCACGAGCCTAATTCATGGATGGCTCTGGAAATGGATGAAGAGTACAGCTGGTTCTGGTTCAATGCTTTGAGCATATACTCCTCGAGAAATCTTACATTTCCCCAGGATAGGCTGGGTGCCATGTCTAGCGTAGCCAAGTCCATCTACGACTCGCTCGAAGAAGCAGGAAAGCCAACAGAACACCTTGCGGGACTCTGGCTTGATGAAAACCTCGAGAGACAGCTGCGCTGGGTAGTAGACGAGCCAACATGGTCGTACAACGAGATGTTGAAAAATTTCCAGGATGAAAAGAGATATTACGCTCCATCTTGGAGCTGGGCGTCTCGAAACACAGCTGTGAATTGCCTTTGCAACGGTACTCGAGAGGCATTCCGTGTCATCGGCTAAGACTTGCAACCGGCTCATTCTGATGCCATGATTGCAGTGAAGTTTGGATCATCCATCACCCTCCGCGGAAAATGTCGACAGACACCAATCAGGCCAAGTAGTGGTTATTTCAAGCGGGAGGCAAGCAGGTGGCCCAACCGCTGGGAGGCATCTAGCTGCTATGGTTGTATTAATTTCTGATTGGACTGGATGCCAACCAAAGACCCTGAAGAGATCAATCTTCAAAGTCAACTCCGACTCTTTCTTACAACTATCTTATCCGAAGGGCAGGGGGGGAAGTTCACTTCAAGGCTTCTACTCTTACCATTTGATGGTCCCGAAGGAACGCTGTACCGTAGGGTTGGGGTATTTCAACATTATGGAGATACGGAGTGGTTAACAGGCTTGCCGGAATGTAACGTCACTATTTGGTAATAATGGCGGAATCATACTCTTGTTCCAAACATGATAAAACCGCAGTTGCAGGGACATAGGATAGTTAAGAAATTGTCCATTCCACACGTGACGTAACCGCGCGTGGGTCCATTCGCAACTGCTATGCTGCATACCAACGACCTCACGATGTTCGCTGGTATTCCAGGTACACACATCATTGACTTACGGTTCCAGGTAGGAACGTCTGTAGATGCTGTATAAAATTCATTATGTAGGAAATTAAATACAAGGTCCGGGAATATATATAAGTTATTTAGTCGAGCATCTACGTCTAGATCTTGCATCTAACTACTTAATCCAATGTAAAATTGTTTTACAAGGCAGATGAGGGTGGGACGTTTCTTTTGTTATCTGCCGTGGCCTCAGAAGATACACATCACTAACGCGCTCATACTTATATTTACATGGTGGAGGGTCATGGAGCCCAGCTTAACACATCATCATGCACCTTTCGTAATGCGGAAGTAAGTTGACGGGAGCAACACATGGCGAAACGCGGAAGCGGTAGGAAGAGCACCGCACTCGACATATCAGCAGGTGGAATTGTCTTTCCACGATCTATTCGATTGCCATTGAGTTGAGGCGTCTTGCATTCATCCATGTCCACAAGGCGGCCGCGCGGTCATGACACGTAACGATATCCCACTTTTGTTCTGAGGGTTGGACTTGTACTCACAACTCGTTACACGGAGATAATGGAAATGAGAAATTCAATGTGAATCAATTATCCCAGCAGTGTTGCAGCCTAACCGAGCACCCCACAGCATACGAATGATGCGAATATACTCCTCTGCGCCCATAACACCTGCTCGAACAAAGTGTTTGACTCCATTCTCCTCCAGTATGTTGCACAAGGTACTGTGTAGATCCTCCTACTCACTGATGTCCTCCAGCATCAAGCGGACTCCGTCGTCCTTGAGGAATGCCACCTCGGGACGACAAACCACGACAACGGAGCTCCTCAATCTCTCCTTCAGCTCGTGCCAGCTCTTACAATCCAGTAGTATACAGGCAGCGCTTGCTTACACCCGGGCGATCTTCAAAAAACTCAAAGTCATTTTTCGCAAAGAGCTATCACACCTGGTCTGTGTAGTGTTCCCGACAAAAGGTAAACGACCCAGCGCCGATCTCATGTCCGGAGGGAATCTTGACGGCGACAAGTGTAGGCTGTTCCGTTCTAAAGCTTCCACGCCGTTGACTAAGCTTCCATCGTAGTTTTCGTCTGCTGGGACAAGGATTTGATTCCAACTGTTATTTTAGAGCCGGCAGAGTATCCTGGGCCGAAGGAACCAATTGCTTTCAGGCCTATCACTGAAGATGACCGGATTGATTACTTCGCTCAGTACAGCAACATCTCTCTCGGCAGCGTCAAAAATCCATTTTGCGCCTGGGCGAGACTGCATAGTCCACTGAGCCCGGAATGTCAACAGTTGAACCGCTTGTTCTCGCTATCGGTGGATGGCAACCTTAGGACCTCCAAGAACCCCCCAGGGGATCAGTACCCAGCCCAGGATTGATTGTCGACAGACTGCACGCCCAAGCCAAGGACACCATACGGCAGCGTCTGCCAGCACCAATCATGTACGCTGACTGTTCGTTCGATGCTGTCGAGCTCATCCCCAGCCGGGACGATGTTGCCGTGTCTGAAATCGAGCTCATCAGCCTCACTTTGAACTGGTTCTTACTGCGAAAAGTGGAATTCACGTACTTTCTGCCATTCTTAGACTTGAATAAGCTGACGGATGAACAAAGAGTGTGGAGTTTTGGAAGAAGAAGGAGGAGAAGCCCCGCTGGAGCCGCCGCTGCCGCTGCCGCTGCCGCCGCTGCTGCCCGGAATCAAGAAGGTATGCTCGAAGTGCATTACCGTATGCATCCAGACATCTGTGCCTTCAACCCGGGCGAGTTCTACCAGGGCAAGTTGCGCTGCGCCGCCAGACTAGACGACGATGACGCTCGCCCGCTGCCGCCGTCGGCGTTCCAACGGCCGTCTGCCACCACCACCACCATCACCACGGCCGGGCGGGAGCAGCGACAGCGACCAGCCCGCATGGTGCTCGCTCCCTGCGCCTCGACCGAAGACATCGGCCACAAGTCGAAGAGCAACCGCGGGCAGGCACTCGTGTACAGCCAGCTGTTGAGCCCGTCGAGCAGGCCCGACCAAGCGACGTCATCGTCATCGTCGTCGTCGTTGTCACCGTTTCCGACCGTGCCCGTGCTGACGCCGTACTCGCGTGGCGCAGATGCTGCCGAAGAGCGGCGAACGGCTGGAGGTCTCGAGCATCGACGGCTACCAGGATGTCGTCGTCTTCGTCACGACGCGGGGCAAAGTGCACGGCCATCTGGGCTTCTTGGCCGACATGCGCTGCTTGAATGTCGGTGTGACGCGGGCGAAGGCGGAGATTGTGGTGGTTGGGCATGGGGATGCGCTGGGTGGCGGGCTGGAGGCCGAGGCGCCGGGCAGGAGGACATGAGGATGGTTGCTTGCGGCTTGGTGGGAGGTGCGTTTTGATGTTCGGGAGGAGCCGAATCAGCGATGATGTGGGGCGTGGGCTCTTGCTGTTTGAGGCGGTGGCATAAGGCTGTAGGTGAATGGTTGTTTCGGTTCTCATTAGTTTCCAAGGTGACAGGGCAACGAGCCAGTCAGCCAATCAGTGCAGGGCTGTACCAACTTTGCTTCACCCATGCTCGCACCAAGTTTGATGCCAAGGCTTGCGATAGCTCTTGTTATCGTGACTGAGCAAGCCGCCGCTGCTGGCAACGCTTGCTGCTGCGCTTGATGTAGGAATTGTGCGTAGCATTTCAAGAAGGCCTCGCTCTCACTCCGCTATAAGAAATATTTCTTCATCAATGTTGGCGTTGACCCGGTGAATCGGAACTTGAACGCGCCGCTATAGGTTGACTGAGCATCACCTCGACTGTGGGAGTTCCCATTTCCCCATCTCATTGATCGGAGCTTGACAGGCCAGTAGGGGGCCGGCAGGCTGTGAATGACTCACTGGTACGTGCGGCCGGTAGCGGCCACTTGCAAGGGAACCACTCCAATTGCGTCATTATGCCGTGGTGCTGCGGGCGGTGACACCACTGGTAGAAAAGCGGCTGAGTGGAATGCGACATCTTTTACCTCACTGCAGCCACCGGCAACTTTGATTCAGAGTGAGGAACGCCCCGGTCTTCATCACTCCTATTTTCGACCACATACCACTCTGATCAATCAAGATGGACTCGATGCCCCCACTCGGTGTTAAGGCACCGGGAGCGCCAAGCGATTCGCCGATAATGCAAGTGTCAAGATGTACTTGGACACTCAGCCACACGCTGTAACACGGCAGCTTCTTTTCTCTCTCTTTTTTTTTTTCGTCTTCGCCTTGTTTTTCAACTATGCCACGAGTGCCTACTCAACCCGACGGCCAAGAGAACGTCGGTTCTCAAGACTCAGCTGCGCTGACTGTGCCCGGGCTCGCCAGACTACAGTAGCCATGATCCGCGGTTCTCCAGATGCAAGGTCTGCAGAGCGGTACCATAGTCTGGGCTGGATTGTATCCCGAGACGCGCACTGGGCCATCTCGCATGCAATCGCTCGTTAAGCATCACCGGCAGCTTTGGATACCGGTTCTACCAAGAGACGTCTGTCGTTGAGTTTTTGCTATGTGCTTTGCCTACTGTGGAAGATTCGGACGGCAGATCGCTACAGCGGACCGCATTGCTTCAGTCAATATCAGTACTGCAGGGTCTGAAGCAGAACCAGGAAGAAACGACCGTGACCCCATTCTGACCCTGACAAATCTGCCCAACAGGGTGTCTCTTTCGTTAGTCTGCTGTCTCGTCCAGTAGGCAATCTGTAGCTCAGCACACATGAATCTTGACAAAGGATTCAACTATGCAGACAAGTAAGTCGCGATGGCTCTGCGCAATTCACACCACCAGTAGCACCTTCCTCAATCTGCCCACATCCCGGACCGCTTGCCGTATGCTCCACGGCGGTAGGCAGTCTAGCAACAACACCCCGTTTCCCCGCCCTACAGCACCATTCTTGCCTAACTAGATACGTTTTCCGCACTAACCCTTACATCGGAACGTCTACTTAGCACCGGTAGCCCCATATTAAGCGCACCAGCCTGGCCCACGCGCCTCTAATCCACCCCTACCTCGCCCATTATTATCCAAACCCACAACCGAGTGCATCTCGTTGACCAGACGGCAATCCTGTTAGAGTGGCTTGTCATAAGTCGCACGTATCATGAAGATAGCAAACAAGTAGATGGCACGCATCGGAACCGTGACAACATGGCGGAGGCACTGGTGAGATGCCGGCGGCCGGGAGCTCGGTGGTACAACTGGCGCACATGGAAGCGGTGGGGTCTCGCCGCAGGATCCCTCTTGAGCTCTCCGAGCGTTTCCATGGTGCGATAGATGTGCTCATTGCGCGCGCTATTGATTTTCTTGTTCAGGTTTTCCGGCGGCGTGCCCGACCGGCGGGGCGTTTCTCTACAGTTCTTGGCGGATGCAGCCGTGGGTGGCAGTCGGCTCCTATCAGGCAGTCTCCATGTCCTGTGCTCCGTTCGCACTCCATAGTCCCATCAAAAGCGATCGTGTCGGTAGCCTCGAGGATAAACAACGTTGCGGCACTGCTACCCCCAACGGACTTGCGCGGGAGATCGTGAGAGATCCGGGGCCATGAAAACGCGGGCGACAAGACTCGAGTATGCAAATGAGCATCGGTACAAGCTTAATGAGAGGTAAACTAGCTTATTACCCCAGTTGGAAGGTCATTCCCTGTAGTCAAACACCAAAGGACATGTATTCGGATCACGAGCCACCACATTTGATCCCGCAGAATTTTCATCGGGTATGTCTTCTTGTTGCAAAAAAGCACAGCCGACTGCACTTGTTTTTTTGTGCTCGGTAACCTCCCTTATATTGCAACACTTCTCTTTCTCCAAAGCTACTTTTCGCGTCCGAGGGACCTGCTAGCCGGCCAAACCGTTGCACGGGCCGCCATAAAGACACTCTTTCTCAATGGCCGAATTGCCATCCACTCCATGACATTTCTCGGGCAACGGTGCTTGATAAATACGAACAGCTCTATAGCGCACAAACACAGAACGCGGAAACCGAAGCATGGGACAAGAAAGACTGTATGCCGAGGTCCATTTGACTTTATTTTAACCAACGTCTGTGGGTTCCATAACCCCTCACAATATCAAATTTGTGACCTATTAATTTTCTTCAGACGCCTCGTGGATCCTGTCCAAGGCCTTTTGGACCAGCCCCGTATCTTCCATGTTCATTAGTCCTAAGCTCCTGTAAAGCTCCACATGCCATCTCCCTGGGTTTTTGATATGCAAGAGCACGCTGAGGCATTTTGGCGTTTTGTATCCCATCAACTTGTGGTGTTGTATCGCAGCATCCACAAGTTGTTCCTGATGGCCAATTAAAATGGTCAAGGAACGGTTGATCTTTACTGTAAATGTGATATCTTCAAGGTTTTCGAAAAGCTCCACTAAGTGTGAGGAGAATAGAAGTACCTCGAACGTGGCTTCGTAAAGGTCCCACGCATCTGAGTACTCTGCTGATATTCTTCTTACGTTCTTCCGCTTTTCTTTCGGCATCTGAGGAATGCTATCAACTAGGATCCACGTTTGGATGGGGCCGCCGAGGGGAAAAACATTCTTCGATTGGTTAAACTTGCCGAGGTAGATATGGGAGTAGAGGAACCCTTCCAGGCTGCCGTCGCTCTTCGCGTAGTCGTTTTTGACATACTTCCAGCAATCCTGCCGAGCTAGCTGATGCTCCGTCGTCGATGCACTCATTTCGAGAGGGGGAGTGGGGACGCTTGTTGGATAGGATGACACATAGTAGAGTCTGGGGGCTGACGGCTGTTTGTCATTTGACGGAATTTATGGGCAAAACTACTATACCGATCCATTCCTCCGGCTAAGGTGCCGTGGTTGAAGATAAAATTCTCACAGGGGTCTCCGCTACCGGGGCAACCGATTTCCAGGATTACAGACGAGTCTTCCTTCTTTCTAGGGTTTCCTTCCACGGTACCGCACTCTCATCGATGGTCCGACTTACAAGGAATGTGTGAGTCAGCCCGTGGAAGCTATGTTCATAGAATGATAACCAAATGGTCCCGCTGCATCATGGCTCTCATCCTAAAGCTACGGGCCGACCACTGCCGCGGCTTCCATCTTAAATTCGTGTTGTCGAGTAGGCACGGTACCAAAGTAAAATGTAGATTCTGTGAGGGCTAGGACTGACTGCGTACAGCAGGCTATATAGAAATTATGACAAGCAGGCGGGCCGGATTACCACTGTCTCAGTTAACGGATGGTTTCTGTTACGTAATCCGCTTCCTCACTGAACAATGAGGTGTTCTCATTCACCGCAACCCGATCGCTTGGTGAGGATCTTGGGCGGCATTTACCCACTTGGCCAATGGTACATATCCCAGCGCTATGCGATACGCCAGGCCGTTAGGATAACGCCCGATCAACATCGCATTGACGACAGGTATCGGAAGCATTGGTTTTCCTTTGCTATCCGTAAAAGTAATTTCCTGACCTCTTCGAGAAAAAAGGTCGGCAACATTCTCAGCCTCGGGCGAGAACAGACAGGCTATATTCTGCCTGTGTTTTTTCAGACTCCACGCAGATAGACAGAGGGGTATGAATTCGAACCTCTTCATACACTCGTTGTTACGAGGCAGCTGCAGCACTTGTTTTGCGAAAGCAGGCTTATTCTCAATGTCAAGCCAGCCGCATCGCTCACTCCTATCATTCCAGAGGCTGAGTAGGTGGGTATCGAAGCCTGGACGGAATTTCCCCAATTCAAGGCAAACTACAAAGTTTGCAGGCTGTGTCCTGGTCCAGATGACTTTGCTGACGGCATCCGGGAGCGATTTTAGGTTTGCTGCCTGATGGTACAGTGCAGTTGTCGGAGCTAAAACCTCGTCCATAAAAGTGTTGTAGTCAGGCCATTTGCCTGCAAATGTCTTTTCCAGGCATTCAATTGCTGTCTCACCATCCTCAGTCGGTGGGAAATCGGCTTCAAAACAACCCATTTTCCACGCCAAAAGCATCCACCTTGTGTCACTGAGACGGGGGTCAGCGACCAATTTTCGCTGCCCGAGGCCAATAGGCAAAAATCTCGCAGTGCCTCTTTCCGCGTCGTGATGAAACCATCTGTTGAACGGTCCTATGAGATAGTCCTGCGCTGTCGTAGCAAGGCGTGGGGAAGACTCGTCGCTTCCCCACGACCATGATGGAATGGCCATCTCATGATGTTCACTGTAATTCTCTGAGAACCCAGATCGCCAAAGCAATGCCGCGTCAAAATTGTGGATCGGCAGGCCATAAAGAAGATCCTCCGGGTTGTCATAGATCCTGTTCATGATACCCTCGAACGCATAAAGTTTATCGTCTCTATTAGTAAGGTTGCGGCGGGTATACTCGTTGAAGTGATGAGAGAACTTCATCCAACGACTATCACCATCATCTCCGAACAGCATTTCCGGCGGCGCCAACAAATTCGCAAACGTGTTTGGCTCCACCTCGCTCCAATCCTCGCCAAAGGCATTCTCTCGAATCACAAGCTTCTGGCACTGGAACCAAACCTCATGTGCCATCAGGTACAACTTCCGGGATGGCAAAATCCACTCTTGGTACGTCCATCCCCTCTCAAACCACTTCGTCTGTTCTATTCCCATCGAAAACTCATCTCGGTCTTTTTGCACCAACCACACGCCGTGCACGCCAAGATGTCGTTGTTCTGGCCGGTCCACAGAGATGCCCGGGATTCGTTCCGACATGCTCCTACTAGCGGCGACGACCATGACGAAGGCAGAAGCCGTGTAGATCGTCGTCATCGCTCCGATCTGCTGCGCCTTGTCTTCCGGCGAGTCCTGGACGATGCACAGAAGATCCACCCACAGATACTTTTCCTCGAGGTTTCGGCACGCTGTGATGGCATCGCGAATTGTCGGGGGGAGCGATGGGGTGTCCAGGGCTCCCGGATGCTTGAAGGCATCAACGGTCCGTTTTGTAAGCATCGAGTCGGCGAAACGGGATGGGTCTCCCCAGACGTAGCTGAGGGCGACGAAACGTGGCGGTTGGCGGAGGGCCACGATGCACCACTGGTCTGTATCGACGAGACGGAAGTCGGCGGGGAAGCGGAGGTTGGCTTGCGGTTCGCAGAGATGGTATATGCGGCAGTGGCGAATCCATCCTTTGACTCGGCCCCAGTCGATGCGTTCGGTGACTATTGGTAGGGCGGCGGCATGGACTGTGTTGACGTGTCGAGAGGCATTGAGGAAGTCGGCCGAGAGCTTTGTTGTAGGTTTGTCGGATTGTTTTCCCTGGGACCAAGGTGCGTTGGCCAATATCGTCTCCCAGGAGGTGATCCTACTTCCAAGGAGAGGTGAGACGTACTTCGAAGCGGGATCTTTGACTGGGACTGAGAATGGTATCACAAAATCGGCATCTCTGTCTCTTGGATGGTCAATGCTTTCCCAGTCTCCCCAAGCTTCTACCATGAGCTCAATCCGGTTCATTGGTGTATCAGCTCCGCTGTCAATGACAAAGAGCCCAATAGTCTTGAGTGGCACCTCAATCTCATCCATCTCAAGCGCAGCATCCTGGGCAGCATGCTCGCATGTCCTGATGACGAAAGAGCAAAGGCTGCATGTCTGTCCAGCGACACGTTGCTCAATCTCACCGGCCATGCCAAAACGCAGGTAGAGTTTATTTGCACACCAGGAAAAAGCAACGGAATTGCATGAAAACAGGTGCCGAAGACGTAGATGCGCGCAAAAATCGCAGAGCGATGGCTCTGAGAATGACTTGACGTGATAGTCGCATGGACAGGGTTCGTGGAAGAGTGTCTCACAGGCCTTCCATGGTAAAAGGGTCCTTCCACCGTCGGGTCTCCGTAAAAGCCTGCAATGTGAACATGCCCGCGCACATGCATCACTAGATCCGCTATTGGTATTCTTAAAGCCGTCATCTCCTCTATCCTCTTCTTCTTGACCTTCCTCTTGGTACTTTCGGTCGCTTGGAACAGCAGGAGATCGATTTGTTGATATGCAATCCATGGTGTCGGAGGAATGGAAGGCATCAGATAAAGTGGCGAGACAGTAATAGTAGTGATGGAGAGCATTTGAGGCATTCTTTCGGGGCGGGGAGTGGGATGTGGTGTTGCTGTGCCGCAATGACACGTCACCATCATGTGTTTCCCAGGCAGCAGTGGGGCAAGGCCCCCACTACGTTTCAGATGTGCCTCGCTTTATTTCTGCGCCACACTACAGCAGGCCAAAAATTGACTGAGCATACCGGTATCTGCCTCACAAAGCTGTGGCAGTATTGGGGGTTAAATCTGGCAACCCACCGCTGCACCGAGAGTGGTAACGTTGTCAATGTTGAGTCCATTCCTTATTCACAAGCCTCCGGTTAGTGCGATGCCATCCAAAATGCTCTGATGCATGCAGGAAATACTGTCGAGGTTTCGGGGCGTGGATGACGTATTGAGTGCAGAATCTGGTACCGGCCGAATGTTCAGTTTCTTATTCTGTTATTAGCATCACGGTGGGTGGCAAAAGAAATTGCCTACCCGGATCTGCCTCATAGAATAATGCTACATAGAATAGATAGCTGAATACAAGATCCAGACGTAAATGTACGAATTCAAAACTTAAATTTACGTCCGAATATTAAACTTAACTACCTATCTAAGTATTTTGTCTCGGAATCTGTATGTAAGACACATACGGGTGGACAATCTCTTTTGTCACCCGCCGTGGCATTGGAGAATTGCATTCGCTATTGCCAGATAGGATTTAATAGCTGAAATTGAATTCTTCCCCGCCTCGTACAAATCTGTGGCCTCTGGCCAATTGAAGCCGTACTACCGGAAGTCCCGCAGAAGGCTGTGGCTATGGAAGGCTTCGCCCCAACTGAGACAGTCTGACCTGAATACGCAGATAAAGATCAGCCGCCGCAGGCCTACCCAGAATTCAGAATCTTTGCAGCTGTCCAATCATTATTCTGATCATAATGCATGTCTCCATGGAATCAATTGTAGCAATCTTCAGTGTCATTGTTACACTACCACCAACTATCCTAAACATTGTTGGACTCCTCGCAAACTCCGTTGAATCCGCAAATGGAAAGTTGTCAACCGAATTGAAGAGAAGTGAGAAAGGTAATTGGCGACTACCAAATTCATGGAAGTCTCGAAGACCTAAGAGCGTTCGTTCCTACAATGAGCGAGACATCGTTCGGTCAGATTCACATCGGGAGTTTATATGATTTTACGTCATGACCTACCCTATCTCCAGTACTGCCCGCCAACCTACCTTTGCATCCAGCGTAAGTACGTATTCCCTACCATCTGATCCAACATATTGCTGTTGCCGCCATCGCCAGCCCCGCTAGTAGCACTGACAGCAAGGTCCCCGCAGAGCTCCGTACCCTTACTGTTGAAACAAAAAGCACAGCCGACTGCACTTGATGCAGTACTCAGTAATACCCCTTATATTCCAACACTTACCTAATCGACGCGACAGCCAGCACGCTGTTGGAGACTACAGGTGTCGGTGGACCGGCTGACTGATTTGCGGGCTCCGGCAAAGAGACTGAACTAGATAGGGGAAGGATGAAGGTTAGGAAAAGCTGCAGGTGACATTCCTTACTCTTGCACCGGTGCCGACGACGTCGTCATCTCGCCCCCACCGCCACGGCCATCAGCCAGCGGCAGACTCCCAACCGGCCCCTGCGACAGCAACCTCGAAAGCGCCGCCCACTGTTCCCTCTCCACCCGCTCCATCTCCGCCCGCGCCATCTCCGCCCGCGCCACCTCGTCGCTATCCTCCCGCCAAATCCTCAACTTCACCTCCACCTCAAACCGCTTACAGCCTCGCATCACCGCCTTAGGCGCCTCCGGCGCATCCTACTTCTTCCAACCACACGTAGGCACACACACGTCGGAGTACGCATCCCCTAGATAATCCTCCTCTTCTACACACAAGCGGCGCAGCGGCGGCAGCAGCCGGCCATCACCACCGCTCGCGCCGCGCACGACGTCGACGATCCACTCGTGGAGGCGAGACTGCAACGCCCGCGAGTGAGGGGGGACAGGGGACAGTGTGCGCTTGACGGCAACGTTGTGGGTGTCGAAACGGATTCTCAGCGACGCGAGGGAGGGCGGGATCAGGGGGCAGATCCCGGGCCGGTGGCGCTCGTGAGGGGCGAAGAAGCATTTGGAGTCGACGGCGACGGTGTGCAGGCGCCGGAAGGCGTGGAGGTCGAGCCGCGTGCCGTCGTGTCCGGCTGACCAGAGGAGGGTGTCGAGGGACGCGATTTCGAGCGTTTCTAGCGAGGCTTGGAGAGGGGAGAGGGCGTGGGTGAGGCGGAGGGCGAGTATGCCGTCTGCATGGCATGCATGTGTGTTCCCGGACAGGCGATGGGGGGGTCCGCCGACAGGGTGCCGGGTTTGGAGAGCTTCTTGACTGCGGCTGCGACGGTGAGAATCTCGCGCAGGGACTGGTAGTCGTAGAGCGTGTGGAGCGTGAGTTCGCGCACTGGCTTTTGTCGGCGCGGGAGGTGGGCGAGGGAGGAGGATGTCTTGGGTTGGGCTGGTGATGGCCAACGAGAAGGACGGTCTCTACTGGTTTCAAGCACAGGAAGCGTGCCAGGTCGGCAGAGGAGATGGCGAGCCACAGCTTCAACTCTTGGAGATGCGATAGGTTGGATACGTCCCAGGAGGCGAGGTCGGATTGGTTGTAATCGTCGTCCCAGAAGATTGGACCTGTGCGCATGATGGGTGTGCGGGAGCTCGGTTAGCGATTGAATAGAAAGAGCTTGCGTGTGCCCTTGACGAAGTTCATAAACTGAACCATTTCCCGGCGTCGCATTACGTCCTGGTCGACGTGCCACTGAATGGTTAGGTCGTGGATGTGAGACATCCACTGCAGGTCTCTCCTTTTACTTGTCTGGTTAATGACCCGCAGCAAGCGTTGAGAATAGGGATGGTCAAGCTTGTAATCAGAGGCTTCCAGCGCGACAGTGCGATAAAGCACCTCGGACGCGAATCTGTAGAGCATGGTGCAGGTCAGGGCAAGAGCGCAAAACGTCCGGCGCTCGTCCTCGAGATTTGAGACAATCAGACGGAGTAGGTGCTCCTTTAGTTCGGTGAATCGTGCGATGGTTGAGCTGTTGGTGGTTTCTCTGGTGGGATGTATTGGCAGAAAGTGGGGGGCGGCTTGGTTCAAATGCAGTGCGATCAAGGTTTAGGCAGCAGTACCGGTAGCCTCATACGGTCAACGAGACGCCTGGCTTGTGTGGGGCTCGTCATGAAGGATCGTGTCAGCATCTCGGCAAGTGCCTCATGCGGCAGTTGCTGTGTACATTGTACCGTCTCCTTGCACCATTAAAGCCCACCGTAAATGGTACGGCGGGCGCAGCGGCATTGCACGTCGAACCTCCGAGGACCAGCATCCGCTTCGGGTCTCTATTAGTGCATTCCTCTTCCTCAGGCCTTTGGACGATCGATTTGGATGATTTCCTAACGGCGACCTCGTCACCAGTTGAGTTGCGCGCTTCGAAAACAACTGGTGTGGAAGCTATGTTGTAACCCTGGACCGGTGCGAGTACGAAGCCTGGACTTTGCAATGATTCACTTCTTCAGGCCATTTCGCCACCTCGATCCATTCTACGTCTGACTGGCCCTCCCTACATACCGCCCGACGGCTCACAGTATCCGGGGACTGGCGGATACACTGCGCCCTTAGAACGTGAAACAGCCAATATGTTCCCATAAGCTCGGCGCAAGCCTTGGCGCCTGTTTCTACGCGTGTCATAGGTAACAGGCAGGTACCTCCCAGTCGGAATGAGTTGAGGTCAAAAGAAAAAGAACAAAAAAGATGCTATGTCACCGCCCGGGAATCGAATCGAACCCAAGTTCATCCTCCAACCGCTATCAACCCATTACAGGCTATACCCAGGCCTTATTTGATACGTCAGAAGCCGCTCTACCACTGAGCTAGCGATGATGGAAGAGGAGGAGGATTTGGCGACTTATATAGCAACAGCGCCCAGCAGTCTATCGGCTCCTGCCGCCCGAGCACCCGCGCGCCATACTGCCTTCTCCGCCGCTCCGTCTCACTCGTCCTTTCCACCTTTGCGTCACCTCACCACGCAGGCTTACTGACCGACCGGCCCCCGCTATCTGCCACCGCCGCCGCTGCCATCGACTCCCTTAACCACGACAGTGTCGTGATCTCTTCATCTCCATGGACTTCTGACACAACAATCCTCACACAACAACAGCAGCGAGCCAGCGAGTCAGCGAGTCAGCCAGCAGCGGGAGAGGAATTGGGCCACGGCCCGAGCCCGGCTCCCCGCGCGCCTTGAGACGGGCGCATCTGACCGGCTGGCAGGCTGGTCCGGCTGGTTGGCTGGCTCGCTAGCTAGCTCGCTCATGTGCTGGTGCGCCATCATCCCCCAGCATCAACGACGCCGACCTGTCCTTCCTTCCCCTCTTCTTCGCTGCCTCACTAATCTTCCCACCGCAACAACACCACCACCCCAGCTCAACGTCACGCTTACTCGGTCAAGCACAAGATGCGGTTGAAACGCAATACCTACTCGCGTGCAACCGGCTGGACGAGCCATCCGCTCCCCTCCGCCGACCGTGCGCCTCCGATGACTGTGCCAGGCCCTGCTGTCATAGCTACGGTTTAACGCTACCCACCGTCACAGCGCCGCTACACTTCCAGACAGACAGACCGCGGGCAGCTGCTCACCTGCTCAAGATGCTGTTGATGCGGGACGGTTTTGACCAGCGCACTGCGGCGATATGGCGGTGCGGTAACGACTTGGGACGAGGTGACTCGAGACGTCGGGAATATATGTACGAAGGTGGGTTTGGCGGGCAGTAGACGAAGTAAGCAGCGCGGGCAGCGGCAGGGTGCGCTCAATGCAGCAACAGTATGGGGAATTTCCCACGACAGCAGCAGCGGTCTGCAGTGGGGAAAAGGCGGAACGCGCCAGCAGTACTTCGCAATGTAGGAGAATTTGAGATAGCGAAGAAGAAGGACAATGATGACGGTGAGCTGGGCCGGAGGTTTTGGCGGGCAGGCGGACTGATGAGCCGGACCAGCCCCGCTCAAGCCCGACCGGGAGGGCGTAGAGACCACGCCGCGTCTGGCTCGGAGACATGTTGTTTGTTGAACGGATCAAGGAATTGTGCATGAACGGTGGAAGTAAATGGCGCAGCACGAACGGAGCGGCACCGGGCTACATGATCACCCGGCACATAGTGGCATCTCCGATCGTTGACAACAATTTATTCGCAGTATTGGATCTGGAGATGGTGAAAGTTCACTTTTGGTAGATTTAGTAGACGATACACAGGGGAGTGCCGCACATAGACCTGGTAGTGTAGGCCTGAGAGGTCCTGACATCGATGTAGACTACAACGGTTTTAGTAGTGATTGGCTTCTACTACTCGCGGAAACTCACTACATGATCATGCTCTATGAATTGGAGAACGAGGCAGACGTTCGTAAAATCCTTATCCATAGCCATATCCAAGGAGACAGGTTCACAACAAACGTTGAGCCCCAAGAGATGCCGGTGACAGGCCGGCAGGTCAGCAGAAGCGGAACACATCGACGGCAGTCCTCGAAGGTTCATCGTAATTGGCCGCTGCGCCCACCGTAGCTTCTACGGTTGGCTTTAGGGGTCACGTGGAGAGGTGGAGAAAACATCGTACGTAGCTAGTATATGTCTACCATGCCTTGTATATGTTTCTCCTCTATCGTGACTGTAGCCGATCTGATCCTCGCTGGCTAATACCATTCCAACAATTTTTTTTATCGCTGACTGTATGGCCTGATGGCACCCAGTTCATTTCTTGTTTGGGCCTTCGCTATCTCTTTATTGAGCTGATGCATCCCCCTTTTCTTTCCCGCGAGAGAGCAACGCCGATCAAGGATTGTACGTGAAATTGCACAAAAGACAGGTCCGCTGAATTCTGGGCTTGAATGGAGAGGTATCCGTCACGGCGGTTGACAGAGGTTTCAATCATCCAAGCCCTATGTGCTCCGTCGAAGACGCGTGACTCTTCCAAACTCAGGTGGTCGGATCCATTATTTGGAGGCAATCTATGGAATGCGCTTGTCTCAATGCATCACGAGGTCGGTAGGTACCACGCCGCCGATGACGACTTTGCTCCATTTGTATTCCCTAGAGGACTTAATCGAAGCGAGCGACATGGACGCCGTGGACGGAGGAATGGCTGTCATGATTGACCGTATCATCCCGCCACCTTGTGCCGGTGTCGTAGTCCCATGTTACTGAAAGCCTGTCGGTTGGCGGAAAGGCACGACGCAGGCCTCAAGGTCGTGTGACAGTAGGATGCCGTCTCCAACGTACCAATGGACGAAGCAGTGAAGGGAGACCGCCACGCAAAAGGCAAGCAACAAGCAGACCCATGTCGAAGGCTCCATACGCTCTTCTATGGTGTCGATGTTCAGGGCGGGGTTCTTGAGTTTGTCAAGGATTCGGAACAAGTGTAGTAGCCAAAGCAGCTGGAAGAACAGAGCGTTCAAAGAAGTGAGAGGCCAGTAGAGTAGAAGAAGTAGGAGATTTCCAAATAGGGCAATGAATGGAAGTATGATGTTGATGATATTTTTTTCGCTATCCTTAGCGTTCTCGCGCTCGTTATTACCGGACATCTTAGCCAAAGCTGGTCTGGGAATTCGGGGAAAGCATTTTCTTGGATGAATAGAAAGCTCAAATGCAAAGGGCTAGAAATAAGAGTAATGCAATCTCAACACTGTTTCCAAATCAAGCGTGATGCTTAAAGCGATAAGCTACAACGTCTACGAACAAAGTTCATAACACTTATCAGCATGAATACCTATAGGAAGGTGATGATATTGCTGGTTCACTATCAGCTCATATGTGGTAAAACAGAAACAAGATTCACCGCAAATGTTAGAGTATCTTTTAGTGGAATGAATCCACCCTCTTTTTTTTTTTTTAAGCTGGTAACCAATGCATACCTAAGCATACCCAAGTCAATACCGATTCCAACATACCCAACACCCATCTAGCAGCCGCAATGAGCCATCCACTAGCCTATCACTGGGGCAAACCCCCGCCAGACACCATCACTCAGAAAGTGTCCAGGATCATGCACCCAATGATCAAAGCCAAGACTTTACCCAAGCTTGCCTCCATCTCAGCTCGCCTCGCATGATACTAAGCGCACTCAGGAAGCACTATAGTCACCCGGTTTTGATACCTCATAACTTCAAACAAGGCGACAAACAAATTGTCCTCCACCTCCAGCGCCGCGCCGCCGACCTGCTCGTAAGAATTCCACCTGCTCCTTGCAACGAAGACCTCGACAATAACAGTGCCTATGATCTGTACCAAGTCCTCCAAATAACCGTCAGCCGCCTTCGTCGCGATCCGCTGGACCTGGTGCGCGGCTTCCTCGCCCTGCATCCGGAGGTTGTCGGCGGCACGGCGGCGGTGTGGGTCTTGCACATCTCGGGGCGCCGTGTGCAGGGAGAGCATGTCGGCCTTTAGCTCGGCTTGGCCGGTCGATGTGATGTGCTTCACGAGGTGCAGGGAGTCCTCGCTCCAAGTCACCCAGCGGGTGCGACCTTCGGCGGTGCGGTGGTCATAAGCCGGCAAAGTGTGAATAGCCGGTGAGAGTAGCGCAATGCGCAGGTTCGCGTCGCTCAGGGCTCTCGAGCTTTTTTTGCAGTCTAAGGCTGGACCCGACGAGCGAGTTAGAACCAGACAGGAACGCGGGCCTGGATGGTTCCGCGGCCGGCGTGGGCAGCATGAACACGTCCGGCTCCAGTTGCAGGAGGATGATGCAGCAAATGATAATCATGTTCCAGGATCTTGGTTTGCCAACGTTCCTGTCGGCTTTTCTATTGACGTGGACGGCTTGGGGCATGTGGGGTGTGTTGGCAGTCGGATTGGCCTCCGGTTCGGAATCGTTGCGACGCTGTCCCGTGGAGACTCCTTCGTGTCAGACATCTTGGCTGGAGTTGAACTCGCGATCTGAATAAGAGTAGCCACTTAAATGAGGAAGTAGGCTGGATGTATGGGTGTGGTTTGAAAAATGTAGGAGGAAGATGAGTGTGTTGCATACGGAGCGTATGGTCAACAATGATCGCACCAGCACCTTTTCGGTTAGCACCACGGTGGGTGATAAAAGAAATCTATAACCTGTGTTTACCTTATAAGACATTCTACATAGGGCAGGCAATTGAATATAAGATCCAGACGTAGATCCGCGAATTTCAGACTTGTATTTACGCCCGGACCTTGTATTCAAAAACCTCCTTCAATGCGGCATCTGTGTGACGTAGATACGGATGGGTGATTTCGGTTATTGCGCAGCATAGCACTGTCCTCGAATCGATCTTGCCGCTTGAAGAGTTCACTTACAAATTCGATGAACAATGTTCTTATGTTTCGTTTTCACCACTTCAGCCTCGACTAGGGTAACAAATCAAGGACAAAGAAAGCTTTTCACAAACATATGAATCGGACTCTCGAAGAGCCGTGTGGATTCGACTAAGCAAGACACAGCTACCGTCAATGCTTCTAGAGCATTAATGGGGGTACTTACATATCGATTTGACTAGAAGACGTAACGTTTCCAGATTCTTCCAATCAAACTGTATTAGGCAAGCGAAATCTCGACGAAACATTCTAGCGAGCCCCCATCGCATCAGATACATATAAAATGTGTAAACCATTTATTTGTTGAATTGGCTCCTTGCTTCTTGCGCTAATTATGTGCTGAAAACACCTTTCCAGAAATTTACTCTAGTCCCGACCTCGGATCTATATTTACGAATCCCGAATTGCTATTAGATATTGGGTCGTCGCCGTGCCCGCTCCGACCACCAAGATCACCACACAGCTGAAATCCCTTCCTATATGTATTAATCATGCTCCTCAGATGGCCAGCCGATCAAGTGAGGCTTGTACGACGAGCGAGCAAAAGACGGAGGCAGACTTGTTCAGACACAGAAACAGAACCACACGTCGCCAGCGCCGCATGATCCTGCAACAATGCCAGCCCGCGTCTCGCTATATCACCGCCGCCTCCCCCAACCGCACACTCCTCCCTCCAACCACAATGTCCTGTTCCCCCTCCACCAACAACGGGGCCGAGCCCTTCCTCTACACCGACCGGGCCCACTTCATCGCGGACGTACTCTCGCACGCCACCTCCCCTCACGGCACGGACGTGCCGGCGGACGAGCGCCACTGCGCCATCTGCACGCAGGCCATCGCGCCCAGCAGCACCGTCGCGCGCATCTGCCCGACATCCGCCAAGCACGTGACGCACTGGCTCTGCATGCTGCAGTGGCTCAGCACGTGGTCCGACTTGCTGGGCACCCACCGCCGCACGTGTCCGTCGTGCCGCGCCGTCCTGTTCCGCGTCCAGTACCTCACCGTGCCGCACGCGCTGGAGAGCGGCCCCGCCGCCCTGGCCGCCGCCCGCGCCAAGGTCGACAACCTGCGCGTGCTCATCGCGAATGCCTGGGACGACGCGCTGGCCGCGGCGCTCCAGCGGGCGGCGCCGAGCGCCACTGGGGCCGATGAGCTGGCGTTCGTGACGGGGCTCGAGGTCGGTGGTGAGAGAGAGGCGGACGAGGCGGACGAGGCGGACGCGGACGTGGCGCTGGATGCGGCGGCGCCGCTGCGGCATGCCATGGAGGGCCGCTTGCGCTTCGCGCTTGTTACAGGCTTGTTGGCGAACACGGTTCAGGTCGAGATCTTGCGTGGCGGCGCCTACATGACGGAAGATCAGAGGCAGTTGCGCAGTTTGTTCGACTTTGCGGCGACGCTGCGTGCAAATCTGGGGCTGCCGCCGATGCCGGGCGACACGCGTGTGCCGGTGGACTCGGACGAGGAGGATGATGAGTCGACTGTGGACGGTTCGTCGTCGCCGTTGCCGCAGCCAGACGATGGTGAGGACGTGGACGGTTTGGCGTCGCCGGACGGTTGGATGTCGCCGGAGCTCGTGACGAATGATGATATGATTTATTCGGAGAACGTGGTGATGGATTTAGAAATGTTGCAGGGAAACGAGATTGTGGATGAGGAGATTTTGCAGGATAGCGGGGATGAGGATGAATACGTGTAAAGGGCAGAGTTTTGGGTCCTTTCGTTGGAGGGAAGCCGAGGAAGATTTCTTGGAAAAAAAAAAAAAAAAAACCGGTGGTAAGTTTTTACTACCATCATAATACAGCGGAAGAAAAGTGACAGCGTGAGTTTCGAATGCCCATTCTTTCGTGAAATTAGTACATATTAACAAGACCCCAGTCGTCACTTTCTGGAGAACACCATCACGGCCAATAAATGTAGCCCCTCTGCGTGCGGAGCCGGTTCCGATCAAGTCGGTGGGAGGAACACAAAGTTTTTGCCACCAAAGCAACGATAAGGGTGAGATGACGGTTGATTCGACAGCGAAATATGCACTGCCTACAAGGGTTTAGCGTAAAGTATACACCCTTGCCCGGAAGAGGGGTAGATAGCCAGATAAGAGCCGTTGCCGACGACATCCCACCTCCAACAAACAACAATGGAGCCGTCCCCTAGAATCGTCCTCGAAGCCGACTCCAGCGAGACGACGCCGCTCCTGGCCACCGCGCACCAGGAGCAGCGCCGCTCCGATGACAGCAGCAGCCCACCATCCCTTCTGCACCGAGAGCGGCAACACCCCCCCCGCTCTAACCACCGCTTCTGGCCATATGCCGCTGTGCTATGCGGCGCCCTCTCGCTGGTCGCAGACTTGGGTGATGGCCTGACCGCCGCTCCCGAAGTGCGTCTGCTCGAGATGGCTGTCTGCAGAGACTTCTACCGTGCGCGCGATCCGCACTTGATCGGGCCGCCGCCGCTGAGCTATGTGCGTGAGGAGCTGTGCAAGCGCGATGAGATTCAGGTCGAGTTGGCTTATCTGCGTGCGCTGAAGAGCTTGTTTGCGGCTGTTCCTGGTAAGTGTTTCGGAGGCTTCTTTGCTTGTTTGGTCAGCGTTGGGTGGACGTGTGTGGTGGTGAAAGAGGAGACACGAATGAGGATGATGGCTGACTGCTCGTAGGTCTCTTCTGTACCCTTCTGTTCGGAAGACTTGCAGATGTGTGGGGGCGCAAGCCTATTCTGTTGTTGGGCATGACAGGCCAAATCCTGACCTACCTCTGGGTCATCCTAATATGTAAGCTTTGTCCATCCCACAACTGAAGCAATGCTAAGACTTCGTCATGACAGGCTACTTCCACGAAGTCTTCCCCACTAGACTCATCTGGGCATCCGCCATTTTCCAACTCATGGGAGGGGGACATCGCAACATCTCAGCGCTGATGAATACCGTCATCGTCGACGTCGCTCCAGAAAACGCTAGGTATCACCGCTCTTGCATCCATCCGTGAACGCCATCCGTCTAAGAAACTCGCGCTGCAGGACCTCAACCTTCTACCTCGTCGGCGCCTTGATCCGAGTCACCGACATGGTCTCCGCCGCGGGCGGATCCTGGCTCCTCTCCAAAGACCTCTGGCTACCATTCAAGATCAGCACGCCCATCCTCCTCCTCTCGCTCCCGACCATTCTTGCCCTCCCCGAAACGGCTCCTCGACGCCCTCGCCACCGCCGTCACGGCAACGTCAACGTCACCAGCCCACCCACCTCCACCAGCGCGACCACCACCACCACCAAACCCAAGGTCCGTCTCTCCCCCCTCCCCCCAACTCGATCGCCGCCAACTAACACCCGATCCCCCAACCTCCTCCCCCCGCAGCCTCCTACTCCTCCCGCCCTCCTCCGCTCCTTATCCATCTCCTCCCTCCTCCCCTCAACCGCCGCAAACATCCCCCTCCTCCTCACTTTCCTCACCATCGCCCTCAAAACCTTCGCCCTCATGTCCACCCACCTGCTCCTGCAGTACGCGTCGCGCACCCTGCACCGCCCGCTCTCCTCTATCGGCTACCTGCTCTCCCTCAAGGCCTTCATCTCCTTGCTCGTCCTGCTCGCCCTCCCCGCCGCCACGACGGCGGCCGTGCGACGAGGACGACGGCGACAACGGCGACGGGACGGTGGCGGTAGTGGTAGCAGTGCCGTGTCCGTGGTGTGCGTGGATACGTGGGTGGCGCGCGCGAGTCTGGGCGTCTTGGCGGCGGGCAGCGGGATGGTGGGGGCCGCGAGCGCGATGGGGGGCGGCGGGGGCGGGGAGGCAGCGGCGGTGCTGGTACTGGTCGCGGGGCTGGTCGTGGGGTGTGCGGGGAATGGCATCACGCAGACGATGAGGGGGCTGGTGGCGCATTTCGCGGTGTCGGGGAGGCAGCGGCGGCGCCGGGAGGAGGGAGCGTCGGGCGGCGGCGGCGATGACAACAGTGACGGTCGTGAAGAGGGCGTTGGGTCCCGCTTGGGAAGGCTTTATGCTGGCGTTGCGTTGTTGGAGCTGGTGGCCGTGTTGGCGGGGGAGATGGCGTTTGCGGCGCTGTTCGCGCTTGGGACCAGGTTGTCGTCGTCGTCGTCGTCGTCGTCGGGCAGAGGAGATGGGAGGGAGAGTGGGTGGTTGGGGTTACCGTTTTATGCTGCTGGGGTAAGTCGGTCTTTTCCAGCGAGTCGGCCTCGTGCTGTTGGGATTAGGGTATCGAGCGTAGAGTCGTTACTGACCCCGCACAGATTACTTTCTTTCTCGGCTTCCTTTGTGCCATGAAGATACCTACCACTGCATCTGATTCCCGAGGTATCTAAGGCCAGGCTGCCTTGGCTTCGCGAGTCAGAGCTGCTCTGGCAGGGATTGAGTGTCATATCTTGGCGCTCTCCTGCAAGAACCCTGTTTCGTGGTATCTTCTTTGCCGCGTCCGATACCGATGAACAGACCCTCTCTGCCTCGCTGTCAATCTTTGTCTATGGGGATCTGGAGTAACTATTGGTTTCGCACTTTTTGAACTCCAAGAAAACCTAGATTTTCGGTAGATTCTGACTGCTAGTTCCGGATGTGATGCCCGTCCACGCTTCTGTCTTATCTATACCGAAATTTTGGTCGTAAGGCTCTGTCAGATGCAGGAGGTCTTGAGCCCTGCAGTCTTTCTGACCCCAAGTCCACGGGAGGATTAACTCCTTGCATACGGATGGCTATAAAGCTGTTGCAAAAAAAAGCACAGCCGACTGCACTTAATGCAGTGCGCGGTAGACATCCCTTATATTGCAACAAAAGCTCTCCAGAACTTCGGGCTTTTATCGAACCTATATAGTTGCCTCAGCTTTCCATGGCTTGGTCCCAAACTGACAGCCGAAAAGAGAATGCTTTTAATAGAACAAGAGATTAGGCGTCCCAAAGAATGGCTTGCAGTCTAGATGCAACCGACCTGATTCAATAGTCCTTGTGACTGGTGCTCTACACGGCTAAGGCGTGCACTGCGACGGACCGATCGTTACGCTTATTTTGTCAAGATGACATATAAAGCCACCTCACGAATCGTGTATATTATCGAGAGCTACTGGACTCTTATGAACGTCCATCATCTCTTATAAAATCCTTTGAAAATATCAACACTCTGTTCGCGGTAGTAACAACACAACAGCCTCTGTACAGAGCACTGAAACGGATCACAGACCCAACATCGCGGCTTTTTCGACGTCGACTCTGCCCAGCTTCCTTGAAGGGATGTATCTCACGTGCTCCCTGCTCAGGGTGCAGACAGATCAGTGGAATCTTCCAACAATGGTAATGACGCGATGGGCTATGCAGTCTAGACCGACGCCTCTGGCTCGACGGCGAATAGACTCCCGCCTGATGATATCTCCATCCCTTGGAAAAAGACATTCGCTAACCTCTAACCGCATCCCGCATTGCCGGCCTTGCAGGCGGTTCCAAGTTTGGTCCGGCCGAACCTTATGCCTGCACTTCCTCCGCGTGATGCAACAATCATTTGGTAAGCGAGCGAGAAAAAACCGACTCTCGTCGTCATTAGCATCGCTTCTGGTGGCTAATTCGGGGTTCCCGACGGTCTGGCTCCTGGCGACAGGGTACTCTAGCCGCGTATGGCAGACCGGGCTTTGCCTTCGGGTAAGGCTGTGTGCTAAATCCAGCAGAGTGTTCTTTGTCGACTTCTAGTCGATGTTTACGCCTGGGACACTGATGATACTACTCCAGATGCGGCTTTACTTTCCTGGACCTGGAAGTCATCACCACTGTGTTGACGTCAGAAGGGTCGGCTCACGTGTCAGAGGTTGGGACGCATTGGGCACATCCGAGATCTAGACCGGCAACGACGGCTGGTAGTTAGCGTGACGGTTGCTGGAATAAGGGTGACGCTAGTGGCAGGCGCGTTAGTGCTGATATGGAGGCTCAGCTGAGTGCACTATCCATCTAGTAATTTAGCGTACCGTAGAGTTGCTCTTCCTGGATTTTTCCCGGGCATCCATTTCAAATGGGTACATGGGCTATCGGGAGTCTAGCGTAACAATTTCCTACGCCTGAGTTTTTACTTGTACTTGACTATTTCGCCTTCAGTATCCAAACCAACAGGAAGTTTGATTCCTGTGCTCCTGCATCCCTCCTACCATCCATAAGTTTCTAACCCCGCATGGAACACGAAGACCGCGCAGCATCCGCTGGGGATGTCGATCGGATCCTCCAAGATGTCGTCGTTCCGGCGGATCTACTACGAGTAACACCTACCAGAAGAGATCCAGAAACAACAAGATGGTCTTCAATCACAGCCGGGCCGTCGAGACCGCCGGGGGCTGAAGCAATGGCTAGTGTGGGAAACGGGCGTTCCCACAGCATTGCATACGGACCACGCCCACCAGCCATGACATCGCCGCGGAGCTCCATCGCCCGACCCGGGAGCTTTGATCCCCCCAAACCGACACCGAACGAAAAACAGCCAACGAGCGAGCCAAACACGTCCCAACCACTCAGCGGCACCGCTCTCAACGAACCAGCCCTACCTTCGCCACGAGGATCCTTTTTCCAACGAAAAAGCCAATCCAGCGCCTCCAACCACGAAGCGCACGAGTCCCGCATACCTCAACGACTGAGCGGCACCGCTCCCGCCAAGCCAGCCCTGCCGTCGCCACAGGCATCGTCCTTCCGCCAACCCGCCGGCTTCAACTCGCGCCGGCAGCCAGCGAAAAAGCCGCGCACCCTCCGCCCAATCAGCAACATCGCTCCGCACGAGCACTCTCCGACCTCTCCCCTCAGCTCCTCTTCGCTCCGCCCCAACAGCGCCAGCCGCACGCCTCTCGCCTCCTCACCGCTCAGCGGCATCGCCCCCGACGAGCCCTTCCAGCGTCGCAGCCGCCCGAAATCCGTCGCCTTCGCCACGGGCAGCAGCAGCAGCCCGAAAGCGCCGCGACCGACCAGCAACATCGCGCCGCACGAGCAGCAGCCGGGATCCCCGTCCATCCTGCGCAGCCGCAAACAGTCCACAGCAGCCGGCAGCGGAGGCCTCCTCACGCCGACCAGCGGCGGCAGCGGCAGCGCCCGCCAGACGTCCATCGCCTTCGACACGACCTTCCGCGACTTCGCCTTCGGCGCGCGCTCCCCCTCCTCCAAGGCAGCAGCAGCATCCGCGGGCGACCGCACCAGCAATGCCCCGTCCGCCGGGCGCCGCAAATCGTCGTCGCTGCGCATCGCGCCCGCGACGCCGACGTCGCCCAGCGACCCCGACCGCGGCAAGTCGGTCGTGTCGGCGGTCAAGCAGCGGCTGGCAAGCGTGGGGTCGGCGATGCGGGCGACGAGCGTGTGGCAGCTGTACGACGCGGCCAAGGCGCGCGGCAAGGCGGTGCAGCGGGCCCGGTGGGCGCAGTGCCTGTTCGAGTACGGCGTCTACGCGGGCCTCGCGGCGGTGGTGTATTTTGTGTTCGTCGGCGTGCCGCTGTGGAGCGGCGCGGTGTGGTGGCTGCATTGGGTCGTGAGCCACAAGTTTGTGGTGGCCGGCGGGTGGAGCGTTACCGTGGGCGTGGGGTTGGTGTGAGTTGTTCCCCTATCTATTTTTTCACTTTATTGCCTTTCCTTTCACCTCTTTGGTGTGGGGGGAGGGGGGATGTGCTGCTGATGGGTGTGCTGATGGCGTGTGCACAGGCTGGCGTTTGCCCCGCTGCTGATTCTGTTCGAGAAGGAGCCTCCGCCGCGAGTCGAGGCCGATGTCGAGATGACGTCCGGGGTTGCGGACACCGCGCTGATTATCCCGTGCTACAAGTCGGCCGGCCTGATCGCGAAGACGCTGGATGCGGCGCTGCAGACGTTTCCGGCTTCGCATATCTTCGTCATTGCGAATGGGAACTCGCCGACGCCCATCGACGAGACCGAGGACGTGTGCAGGCCGTACGGCGTCAACCACGTGTGGAGCCCGGTCGGGTCGAAGATCGTGGCCCAGTTCGTCGGCTGCTATGCCGCCAAGGGCTTCAAGAACGTCTTGTTGATCGACGACGACTGTTCGCTTCCGGAAAACTTTCCGGTCGTGTCGGAACGGTTGACTGGGAAAATCCAGTGTGTGGGCTACACCATCAAGTCGGTCGGCCCCAACTCCTCCAAGGGGACCTTCTGCCAGCAGTAAGTCTGCATCCCATCCCAGCAAGACCGTAGGACTGACGCACTTCGCTACAGGGCCCAGGACTTTGAGTACAAGCTGTCTGGTCTCCAACGGGCGTTTTCCGGCAAAGTCGGCTCCGCAACCTTCCCCCACGGCGCCATCTCCCTCTGGGACCGCGAGTTCCTCACTCAAACCTTCCACCATCACTCCGGCTTCTCCGTCTCCGAGGATTGGTTCTTCGGCCATAGCTGCCGCTCGCTTGGCGGTCGCGTTGTCATGTGCTCGTCTGTCTTTGTCGAAACCGAAACTCCACCCGCATTGTTCTGGACCACCGGGAGTGCCAGAGGCGGCTTCGGCGAAATGACCGTCTTCAAGCAGAGGTTTGTGAGGTGGAACTTCTTCTTCGTCGCCGGCGTCTGGTACAACATGAAGTACATCCTGTTCAGCTGGAAGCTAGGCTGGTGGGAACTCGGTGCTAAATGCTTCGTTTTCCAAGAGGTATCTACCGTCCTTTCCTCCGGATTCTTTCTCTTTTTTACTCACTTCCATGTCAGGTCTACGAATGCCTGCTGTACCTCCTCACGCCATTCATGCTGCCCATCTCCCTGCTCGTCCGACCCGCGTTCTGCGGATATCTCATTGCCGCGACTCTCGGCATGTACTTTGCCAACTGCGTCGTCTTTAACGAAATCCATCTCCGCCTTCGCAAGGAACGCGTCTCGTGGACCGTTCTGGTATTCTACTACGTAAGACACTGCTCGCCCTCCGCCTCATCTTTGCCCATTAACAAAACCAGATGCCATACAAGTTCATCCTAACCCTTGTCAACGTCGCATCCTGCTACTGGGCAATGTTCAAGTACGCCCGGTACTTTGCGCGCCGCCACCTGAAGATTGTCGAAGACGAGGCTGCTGTGGAGATTGTTTTACGGATGGCGGAACGGAAACCGAGCGAAAAGGGCGGTGATGCTGACGCTGCACTTGGTGAGAGGCGGTTGACCATTACAACCGCTCCCTCCAAGCGCATCTCTATGCGGGTCTCCCGAACAGAGTAGTTAGATGTGTGATTGAATACAGAGCCGAATTCGTACCCTCAGTTGCTCATTCGGTGTTAGTGACCTATATGCCTTCTCTTCTGTACACAAGACATTACTGTCGCCGACGAGCTAATAAAAGGTAGTAATGTCTGTAGCCATCTATCTCTTGTATTACAGCGTCGACGAATAAGGCGGGAGTGGTATCAACTCGTCTGGCCTGAAATCGTAAACATATGCTCTGTTCATTGATGCTTCCCAAAGTTGACAACGGTAATGCCTCTACTTAAGTAGCGCCAATGTCAAGGTAGGGATGTTGTCCCAGGGTGTCATCTACAAAGGCTACATTGTTTCGGATTAGATACTGGAAGTTACCTTACGAAGACCTGCACTGTTGGTGACAAGGTCTACGGGTGGCAACCACTTACGGTAGGCGCAGCGGCCATTTACGACGAACCTCCGAGGACCGCCGCATCATGCTTTGGCAACCTCCACTCTTTGCTAAGATCACCCCTATAAAGCTTACAACTATCGTATAAGCTATTCGCTACGCTTGATTGACACACCTCAATAACCAGCACGTCGGTGACCAAAGAAATTGCCTACCCGCATCTGCCTTACTAAAAAAAAAAAAACTCTCACCGGATGGGTAGCTAAATACACGATCCGGATGTAAATGTACATGGCTGGGTCGGTGTAAAAGATTGTGGCGGGCGCCGCGCTGAGCAGCGTCTGTACAACGAAACAATCATGCAAGGTCCTTCGCTGGCAGTGGGAGATAGACGGCGGCGCTCTCGCCATGACTGATGGTGTTGTTGGTCCCTGCTCAGCTAGCGTGCGGTCGGGTGTAAGCTTATCGTTAATCCTGTGCTTATCATCAACCTTATTTTCACCACCGCCGTCTTAGTCAGGATGTGGATGCAGAGAATGCCAGTACAAGAAACCAGCGACAATGACCCCTGGAGTACAAGTTTGGCAACCGCAATGTCGACGACCTTCGGTGAAATCTCGCCCACACTCTACTTGCGCCACAGGCCCGACTGAGTACCGCCTCACAGTAGATGACAAAAGAATTGGGCCTATCGCCCGCATACTCCTACCAAGCAATTTGCACCATCATTGTACGTAGTTAAATTGAAGTTCCGGACGCATTTGCATGTATTTGAATATACTTATGTGTGAAGGGTAGTGACGTCGTCGATGGAGTATAGGCTGCCCGATTTCTTTTTTTTTTTTTTTTGAAGCTGCAGGGTTCTAAACAGGTTAGTACAAATGATTCTTGACATTTTCTTGAGCTGCGGTGGGACGAGTTTTTACAGACTACGACAACGTTCACAACATTAAAGACAGCAGCCCGTAACTCCAAACGTCGCCAACGCCCTACCCCAAAGAGGATTAAAATCTGTAGTAGACATCCCATCTACATGAGGACACACACATCCGGTATGCCACTCATGATATCAATTTCCTCATCGTCCTCATCCGGCGGCAGCAGCGTCATGCACGCCCTCTCCAGCGCAACCTCTGCCGTGACCCCCGCGAACTTGGCACTCAGAGAGTCAGCGCGGTGGTTCGCAGCAGCGACTCTGACATCGCGCTCCGATCTCATCGTAGCCGCGTGGTTGTTGGCCCTGTCGACAAGGGCGAAGAGGTGCTCGACGCGGTTGTCCAGGCTCGCTGCGCGGTTGGTTGCCGCCCGCAGCTCGGTGCGGAGGTCGGTTTCTGTGCGTCCGTGGTCTGTCAGGAGCTTGTCTACCTTGTCACGCAGACTGGTGATGGTCACGAGGAGTTGGGCCTCATGGGCGGAGGTGGCGGCAGCGGCCGAGTCGGCGGCGCGGATGGTGGCATCCTTGGTAGACACATCGTCCCCCAGGGTCTGAATGGTACTGTTGGCTTGGGCGAGGAATTGCTGGAACCTCATGCTCTCACTCTGCGCATTGGTGAGCGAGCGCTCGAGTCCTTGAATCGTCTGGTTGTCCGTGTTCATTAGACCATCCATCGCTGCAATGTCCTGCCGGAGGTCACTGATGACGATGAGAGCGCTGGTATGGAACCGTTCGAGCTGGTTCCTCCTCTCCTCCTCTGTACCCACCGAGCCTTGGATGGCTTGGTGAGCAGCGGCAAGATCTTGGTAAGCAGCCATGACCTGGGCCTGGCGACCTTGGGAAGTGCTCAAGGTTAATGGAGAAGTGCTCAATGTAGAGTCTGGGTGGTTGGTTGGACTTGATCCGGGATATGGAATTGAATTATATACGTATGGATAAGGAGTTGATGTACAGGATTAATGCATTGTTTCCGTGTATATAGTGATGGATGTAGTGTATACGTACAGTGCATTGTTTTAAGACATCTACGACCTATATATACTAAACACAAGAACGACCTCTTTTGTGTTATAATTTCTTGGAAGTCGAGCAGCGCAAAAACAGGTACACTGCCAGCAAACAAATCGTCACAGTTGTGAAAGAGCACTAGATTGCTGAAGTAAATTAAGTATATAGCCTATTCAATTCTATCGTGACTCGTATCGACTCGTGTGACAAACACCTATTTTATGAAGCACGATTGTAAGGCAACATTTTCAATAAGGGAACTAAAGATTATAAGGCAAAGTAAGTTTCTATAGAGAGAATAGACAAATCAACACTAGGAAATGATTTCATAGGCCATCTTTGGTAATCAAGAAACGTCACATAGAAGATGTCTCTCGATCCACACCGAAAGTCCGAAGCGCGCTGCAAACACCAAACACTGTCAGACATTACCATTGAACAAAGCCAAAACCGCCCCAAACATTCCCAGCAACCCCTTCACATCGCAACACACTCTTCCCGCTCATCCTCCGACTCCGCAGGCAACGGCGTCCGACACGCCCTATCCAGCGTCCTCTCCAGCGCCATCCACGCCTCTGCTCCCCTCAGCCTTCGCTCCAGCGCATCCGCCCGGCGCCTGGCCACCTCCTCCCTCGCATCAGCCCCGGCGCGGCGCAGCTCCAGCTCCCTGATGACTTCGCCAGCTCGAATCACCTGCCCAGTCCTTTCACCGAGGAGCCGCTCCACCCCCAACGCGCGCTCGATCACGCCCCGCGCATGCTCCAACTCCCGCTCGTGCGCCTCGAGCGTCACCGCTAGCTGGTCATGCAGCCGCGCGACCCCGGCCTGCGAGAGGGCTAGCGCGGCGTCGCGTGCTGCGCACCCCCGCTGGGCCTCGGCGACGCGCCGGTTGGCGGCCGCGATGGTGGTGTGCGCGTCGGCGAGGTCGTTGGTGTGGTCTTTGAGGGCGTCGTCCGCTGCTGCAAGCTTGGTCTGCAGGGCTTGCGTCTCGCGTGCCGAGAGGGCCGGGTCGGCCTTGTCCTTTGCGTTGGCGGCCTGCAGCTTTTCGATTTGGCTGCGGGCGGTGGCGACGGAGGCGTCGCGGATGCGGAGGGTTGTGCGCGTTTTGTTGAGTTTGTCCTTGGCAGTGGTAAGGGACGCATCGCGGTCGACGAGCTTGTGCTGGAGGTCGGTGGCCGTGTTGCGGGCGGTGCTCAGGTCTGCCCCAAGATTGTTGGCGTGGGGGGTGCGGTCGACAACTGTGTGCCGAAGGGTTTCCATTTCGGCACGGACGGTGGCGAGGGAGGCGTCGCTGTCGACAAGCTTGCCCTTAAGTTCCATGATCGTGACACCGGTGGTGGAGATGGACTTATCCCGGTCGATGAGCTTGTCCTGGAGGTCGGTGATCGTACTGCGGGCGGCGACCAACTTTGCCTCGAGGTTTTCCGAGTCGCGGGTCGCCCAGATGTGCCAATTGGTGAGCTGGTCGACGCGGTTATTTGCAGCTTCCAGGAGCTCCTTGGCGGCAGCGAGCTCAGCTTTGGTGCTGGCAAGCTCGTCGTTGCGGGCATCGATATCGCGTTGGATATGCTCATTTTCGACGCGGGTGCGGGAAATCTCGATGACCCGGTCGTCGATAGTGCTCTGGAAGTCCGTATTCTCAGAGCGGCTGGCGGAAATCTCAAGCGCGAGACGGTCATTCTCACGCTGGAGTTCCTGGATTCTGTCCTCATTCTGCGGGCTAGCCAGCTCAAGGTCGCTAATCCTCTGCTCTTTTTCTGCCACTTGGCCCAGGAGGCGGGCGATCGTGGTACGTGCCAAATTCTTGGCGTTGTGGAGACGCCTGTTCTCCGCTTGCAGGCCCTCAAAATTGAGATCGGTGAGGTTGGTGTTGCTTATGTTGACAGTGTTGTAAATCGTGGGTTGTAGGTTTGATCGACTTGGAGCGAAAGTTGGGGTTTATATAGCTACCAGATTTTAGTCAATGATCGAGTACAGTGTGATGTTGTTCGCAAACCTCTCGTAAACACATACGCTGGATGGAAGTGGGTTTTCAGGCTAACTTGTCATGTTATCATCGCGGCTCGTTCCCGGTACCACTTTTAATGCGTATTCCTGCTACCAGCGCTGTTCTGGAATGCAATTTGTATAAGATAAATTCTCCTGAATGCCGTGAGAACCACCAGAATGTTGAAAAAGCTGGCCCAGGTGCAATACCATGGAGTCGTGACTCAACATGGACTTCCGACAGGTTTCACGATAGTGTCGGACTACCGGTAAGGTCCACTGTAATTTGCGTCTGGTAGGATCAGAGTCTTGAAAACCAGGCGCTTCATAACACGAATACTGACGAGTAGTATACAAAAAGATGTTCAAGCGTGGCAAGCACCTATAGCGACGGGATCAGCGTATGCGCTTCTAGTCCGTTGTAGTCAGCAGGCTTTCGGGCGGCGGTGGAGTCGATGTCTCAGAACCCTCAGCACAACTCTCATGTTAATTTTTCTCGTAAAATCCAACTTCAAGTCCGGGAGATGCGTCATCGTCCTCTCAAAAGAATGGAAACATTTTTATGGACTCCGTTGAAAGCAGTCTGCACCAGCAAGCCGCTTTCCCAAGGGAGCCCTACCGGCAAGCGGCACCAAACACGGGCGAGTGAAATTTGAAAGAATACGTATAATGTGGAAAGTGCAGTTCTACGTGGCGGAAGATTTGAAATGGAAACAGTGCGTTTCACATACGATGTCAAGCATAATGGACGTAAAAAAAGAAGTGCAAATATGTTTGCCTGTTTGAAACATGCACAACATCCTGCCGTAAGTCCTCTTCCTCATCGTGAGCTGATTGACAACACAGAGGCTTTACAGAAGAGTCGAATCCTTTGGTCACCGTCTCCAACAGACTATGGACAGCTTGCACGCTCCACTATCTGGTCAAAATGCCTACTATGCTCTTCTTGTAGATGATGAGACGTGCGGTCCGGATACACGGCAGAGATTTTGAGATACAGCTCGACACACGAATAAACACGCCATATAGCCATCCTACCATGCTAATAAACTACCCACATGTGTAAGGCACAGGATCTCTGCCAGGTTGATTAATCCTATCGTCCTCTGTCGTGGAGGTTAATTAACCCCCCAGCAACTAAACACGGTCCTTTGATAAGCGGACAAGCAGTAAACGGGGAGTACAGGAGCAAGGGTTGGCAATTCTTGCAGATACAGACAAACATGGCATGACTTTTGGCGATTGGTATCAGCCTCTTTCGTAAAAAAAAAAGGCAAACAAATCTTTATCAGTCGTATCACACGTGGGCGTTCACCAAATTCTCAATGAATTTCACAATTTTCTTCATTACTTGTAAGTTACCTGTTCCCGCTTTGTACCGTAGCCGAACGCAGACAATTTCCGTCGGAGACGAAGCCACGAAGATCCCAGATGGCCGACTACTCCATCGTTGCAGTCGAGTCACCAGAGCAAGTATCACATTCCATATCGCCGTAGTCAGAAGAAGGCTCACAGTCCATATCGTCACAATCCGAAGAAGACACACCCTCAGCCTCAGTCTCACCCTCATACTCTGTCTCGTCGTCCGGCGGCAAATAGTCACCATCATATTCATCTTCATCCGTGAACCTCAGCTCCCAATTCTGTGCAATGAGACGGACAAGGTCCGCACCAAACGTGCTGCCGCCCTTGAGAAATAGGCGAAAGTTGCCGCACGCATACATCAGCTTGATATTGACAGAGACGCGGTGCAGGATGAAGTTGCGCAGCTGATGGTCGGCATCGTCGGGAGTGTTGGCGTAGATGAGGGCACCGACCTCGGTCAAGTGCATAGCGCCGTCGCGCAAGTGGACGGCGTAGTTGTCGGTCAACATGGTCATGTTGATCCAGGCCAGGTCGCGCAAGGAGCGGATGCAGTACTTTTCGGCCAGGATGTACACGCGCACGTTGAGGTGCATCCAGTCGAGCATCTGCGCGGCGCGGGTCTTCGTGCTGGGGTTCGGCTTCGGCGGCGCGATGGGCTGCTGCGAGTCGCTCGAGTAGGCCCACTCCAGCATGGCCGCCACGGCGTCGGGGTGGTCGTCGTTGAGCTCAATAATGCCGGACTCCTATTCCTAAGAATTTTATCAGAATAGCCGTTACCGGGCAGGTGAAGAGCCGTGGCGAGGCTGGCGAGTAGAACGGGGCAGAAAGTACCTGCAAGTCCTTGCCATGTGCCTTTTCCAGGAACCCGCAGTGGGAAAATACGATGACTTTGTGCGCGTTCCAAGTCCGACCTCCACAACGAATGACAAGGTCGGAATGCTGGCCAGAGTGGAGAAAGCTGTGTTATATTAGTCTTGCGGTTTTCGTGGCTCGCGGATCGACGTACCGCGTTAGGGTATCCCGTTTGGGCACTCCGGGGTAGACCCAGGTCTCCGCCTCCGTTCCGGAGGCGTTAGGCATTGTTCTTGACTTGGTGGGAGACAGTGGATCTTGTCTTTTGAGGGAGAACGTGGCTGGAGAGTAGAGGCGATGGTATGAAGGGGTGTAAGGTGTTGGTAAACAGGTCGACCGGTTCGTCGCCGTTTTATGCGCGACCGCAACGCGCTAGCGGTTCATTCACTACCTACGCGCTGTCGCCGCACAGACACGGCTTTCCTCGAGCGCGGTATCCACTCTTTTTGCGCCCACAAGCATGACTCACTTACGGAAGACCGTTGCCAAAAAGAGTCTCTTGGTGGCGGCGTTCTTCTCCAATGTGATGGAAACGCTTTTCACGAGAGACGCGCGACCCTACTACTTCTGAGCATTCTAGACACTCCCAGTCGTATGAACGCGCTCTAAGGGGCCACGAGAAAATCGCAGCACCCGGACAAGCTCAACGGGGACGATGACCACCTCGCTCCACTCCATCCTCATGCCGAACCTTGAACCCTCAAGACGATCCCTCAAACGCGCGCAAGAAAAGCCAAGGTCGGAGCAGTCGCCGTCTACGATCATGCGGTGCGATGCGGGGGCGATGCCGCTCTCGGAGTAGTCGTCATCATAATGCTGCTCGGCCGTGTCGAATATGACGTAGACGCCGTCGATGCGGCCATCACCCGGGGCGATGCGTGCAACAAGAATATAGCCCGTCACCATCCACGGGCGTTCGGCAGCCTCGTCGTCATTGTCCATGTATTGCAGTACGCCCAGCTAGTGAAAGATAAATCCCGGGACTGCCTTCTGGATGATGGGCGTGGACAAGAGGCCGCCGCCGCTGCTGCCGCACGTGCCGTCGTGGGTGGTAGCGATGCTGCGGGCGGACTCGTCCGAAGAGGAATGTTGGTCTTTGCGGCGACTGACGGAGACGGGAAGGTTGACGCCGAGGAAGTTCCTGTTCGTTAGGATGCCCTCGCTGTACTTCGCGTCTCCCCCCTCCTCGCAAAGCAGAGTGAAAGCGTCAGGCACAAGGCGGTAGAAGTTGTCTTGGTCGTCGCGGCCGAGAGGTAACCATGGGCGCATGTCACGCAGCATCCGATGCACCAGGGTAGCAACCGCAGCTTTGTCGTAGAAACTCATGTTGTCGACATGGGCGGCGAAGTCTGTGTGTGAGACGGTGTCGTCGTCCCGCGGATTTTTGAGCTTCAGCTCGCGACAGCCCCATTCGTAGTAAGCCTTCCGATCGCGCCGCTCGGGAAAGCGCTGCCTGAAAACCTAGGAGTATCCTTCTCCGAAGAGCCTGTCGCGGCAGGCGCGCTCCAAGAACTCTTCAAAATTCGCGTCAGTCGCCATGGTGCAGTCGGATGGATCGGAGGTAGTGTTGTCGAGGAAGGATGTGGTTGAGAATCATTGCAGCAGTTGTGCGAGGTGATGCAATTTGTGGTCGAAAGTCGAAGCGAGACGTCATCGACCCAGAAAAAGGCACTCTTGACAATAACCCGGCAGCCACCCAAAGCACATACTGGCGCACAATTTTTACCGTCACCAGCCGAGACAATGAGATGTGAAAATGTTGGAACAATCCTAGATGGGAAAAAGACAATGGCCGGAAACGAAGAACATGTTTCTTGGTCTCTTTACGTGGGCAGTCGAATCGATTATCCAGACATAGATGTAGAATCAAAGCTTGCACGTGTGAATCTGGAAATGGGATTCAACTGCCCACGTAGATAGTGCTGTATATTCGACTTTTGAACCACGCTTGATGAAACTACACAAATGGCAACCTCGGCAGTGAGATCTCAAGGTGGATCGCTTCAGGTTGAGGGAATTGCCGTCTCTCACACAAGTTCATTGGACATTGCCAAAGACCGAACAGCTTTAGAACTATGGAATAGAGGATTTTAACAGCGTATAAAGAGGACTCTCGATCCACAAACCAACCACCCAATCCCTCTCACACCACCGTCTCAATCCCCTCCAGCCCCTCCACCGCCCACAACAACCTCCACAAACGCCTCCAAAACACCCACAACACCCCGCCCTGCCACCGCTGCCCCAACCGTCCCCTCCGGCACCCCCACCCCCCAAACAACCTCTCCACCAGCGCCGGCAGGTCCGAAAACGTATAGTGCGCCGCCCCCTCGAGCGCCAGCAGCCTCTTCCAACCCCTCAGACGCGGCCACGCGGCCCCCCGCGTCGGGTCCGTCGTCAGGTCCTTGCCTTCGTGCGCGAGGAACGGGGTCGGCTTCTGCGACACGACGCTCGCCGTTCGACGAGGACGAGGGGGAAGAAGACGGAGCCTAGGATGCGCGCGTCTTGCGACGCGGCGGCCAGCGCGGCTGCGCTGCTGAGGGAGTGGCTGATGGCAAGGGGGGAGAAACGCTGGTGTGCCGCCGCTGCCACACGGGGGAGGGGTGAAGGTATCGAGGACGAAGCGCATGTCTTGTGCGCGCGTGGCGACGGCGAGCAAGATCTGTGCGGAGGAGGAGGCGATGTCGAGGCCGGGTACGAGGGTGCCGTTGGGGTACTCGACGACGTCGGCGTCGTGGGGGTGGTCGATGGTAATGACGGGGGCGCGGGTGGCGGAGGCCAGGGCAGCAGCGAGGAGGGTGTAGAAGTAGCAGGTGGTGCCGAGGGCGGGGGAGAAGAGGATGGTGGTCGGAGTGTTCGGCGGGGTGGGGTCGGTGGGGTGGGTGGTGGTGTTGCAGGTGGCGAGGTTGAGCGTGAGGTTGGTGATGGAGCCGGCGGGGAGGCCGTAGACGGTGCCGAGCGTGGCGTCTTCGAATTGCGCGGTCTTGAGGGGCATGTAGGGTGTTGAGGCGTAGGTGGTGCAGGTGTTGCGGGCGGGGCGGAAGATGGAGATGACTGGCTCGCGCGGTTGCGAGGTGGATGCGAAGGTGTCCTGGCGCGAGTGGTCGGTGAGGAGCTGGGTGGAGCGGGAGACGTTGAATTGGCCTAGGGAGAGGGAGCTGGCCTCGCGGGCAACGAGAGCGAACAAGACGACTGGCTGGAGCTTGAGAAGCATGATGGAATGTGGGTTTGTTGTTGCACTCGAATGAAGACGAACGGAGGCGTACTTATAACCTTGTCGTACGAGATAATAGAGAATTGGAATGTCCGTAAAGGTAGCCGACTAGTGTTTGGCATCCACAGTGCTCCGCTTCAGTGCGGCTGGATGTTGCCCGAGTTGGTGTAGCGTCGCCATCAGTAGTCGGTGCGCTCGAGTGCTTCCCAGATTGGCTTGGCCTTGCCAAGCGCTCGGGGGCTGAGGCAGCACACAGCCTTACGCCCCCGTCCTCCGTCGCTTCTTCTCACTTTCCTCCGCAACGGGAAGAACTGAAACGCACCTAATGCCTCGTGCTGGCCCTTTCGACAAGCGAACTCAAGTCCGTCGTTGTGTCAATTGTCAACGACGCAAGATCAAAGCCCGCCTTTCGCCCCACTCATTCCTCAGCCGTCAAGGTGTGCTGACCACGTGTCATTATAGCGTCGGTCCCGTACCGTGCGAATACTGCAAAAAGACGCGTCAGTTCTGCGTTCGGGCCGCGCCCGACAGGCACGACGCCGTGGGCCATGTCACACTCCATCTCTACGAGCTGCTGCACACCTCGCCAGCTCTGAATGCCATCTCTGCTGTGGCTGTGCTGGATTCAAGCCGCAGACCGACTTCCCGCTCTCCCGCAACCGAGTCGAGGATGCAAGTGAGCGCCCTGAAAGCCTATTCAAGCTCGAGGGTAGCTCTGCAATCGAACGTAGACGCTAAAGGAGCGACTGAGGACGTGATTTGGACGACCTTTTTCCTTGGTCTGTTCGAGGTAAACACCGCTTATTCATTCTGTGCTCATTTATGAGGCATTCGATCCAGTTGATGATGGGAGGCAGCTCGGAAAACTAGGATCGCTACTTTCTCTACGGCACATCCAGCCTACTGCGTGCCTGTGGCCCCACGGCCTTCGAGGAGGGTCCCAAGAAGACAATTTTTCTTACATTGTAATTCTTTGCAAGTCTCGAGGAGTTTGATCTATGACGAGCCGTCCTTCTTGATAGACCTGGAGTGGCGCTCCTTACTGGCGGCCATCCATGAAGAGGCGGGAGCTGACGGACATCTCGGCCAGAGCGTTCTAGACATCATGCTACGCTGTTCTGACCTGTGTTCGTGGCGAAATTACCCAGATCGCCACATCTTCATTTCATCCAGACTGACCGGTCCTAGTCTTCTACGGTGTTCGCCAGACTACACCCACTTCGACGGCTTCGCTCACGAAGGCGCCTGTCTAAGTGCCGTCGTCGAAATCGTCCTGCAAGGCAATCCCGCGCCCGATCCAAAGTCGCCAAACAATTCAGCATCTTTCGCATTCCTTCACGCCATCTCGATTTGTCTCTCCGGCATCTTTGACCACCGCTTGCATATGTTCTCCACTTCTCCAATCGCAGCTCTCGCTCAAGACAGGGTGAAAAACCACGTCAGCTCTATCCTCGATGGCGTCGAGATTGCCCTCAGACATACGAGGCTCTGCGGCCTCCTGTTTCTTTTCCCTCTCCGGGTCGCTGCTGCCTGGGAATCGGATCCTTTGGAGCATGAGCGGATATGAAAGCCTTCAAACACATTGGACAGCAGGGATTTGAGATCGTTCGCGTGTTCCAACATGAGGTTGAATAAGTCTGGCAAGGAATTGTAGATTAGTGCACATGCTGTAAATCACTACCCGGAGGCCCCCGCTTTACGAAAATCTACCCTTCCTGCAAGCTCATGCGTGTTTGCCCAGTCCATTTCCTAAGGCGACAGGCAACTATTCATCATCACCGAACGTTTATTCCACATAGCGTACGCCATGTGCGGGACGATGTCAACAGGTAAAATAAATCGTTGCAACGTGCTGTCACCCGTGAATAGAGGAAACACTTGTCAACATTCACTCAATATGAGATATGCGTACTGCTGGCCGAGGTAAGAGAGCTGGTTCAGTTGATAGCCGACGTTGTGGTTGGTATTCGGGCCGTCTGGCTGAGCACGTCATGAAATGACCCCAGATCCGGGGCCGCAGCCCCATCGTCAATGTCACGCACGTTAACGCCATCATACTATATCGATTGCATTATGATTTTCTCCGCTCGGCTATAAAGAATGGGTGGTATATTTACGTGTAGTAGGCTGGTCGGCGTGGCCACGTTTGCAGCCGAGAACTATCCCAAATCAAAAGATCCAAAGCTTTACAACCCTCACTAAGCTAAGTGACCATGCAATTTTGGGATTAAAACCTTGCAGCTATATCCATACTAGCATATACCACGCCAAAGCGGATAATAAAAGATACAAGCCACTCGCACGTATCTTATATAATAGCGTATGAAACTCGTAGATAGTGAAATATAAGATGTAGATGTAGGCTAACGTCTTTCGTCCTTCGTAGTGAAGCATAGAGTAAGGCTGGTCTAGCCGATATATACTAACTGTAGCGGACGACGCATCGCAGAAATACCAGCGCGGGCAAAAGCACAGAAGACGCCCGTCACTCAAGAACGCCGCCGCCGCTGCCACCGCCACCAAGCATGCGACGAGGGGAGGAGGGGGGGGGGGGGAAGCAAAACTACGGGCCCCGCCGGCTGGCGGAGCACGCAGAAACCCCCCTCTGGCCTACCGTCGGTCGTCGTCGGCTGGGTTTTTTGCGATCCAGGATCCAGGGCCGCCCGCGCGAATCGAACCCTGAGGCTTCGACCCGCGCCTCCCCTCTGGAGATCGGGGAGCCTTGGGCGCGCCAGCGGTCGACCACTCAGCCAAGCCGGGTAGCCGGCCGCTGGCGGATAGCGGAGGATCTTGCCGGCATGGGTCATATACATTGCACCGCCCCGCGAACCAAACGCGCCCCGTTTCTTTCTAACCGACTAGCATGTAGATGCGTGCACCCCGCACGCGGATAACTTTTCCTCTTGTTCTTCTCCTTCTTCTCTGTCAACAGTCGGGCGAAGACATCACGTCAGTTTCTCGGTCAATGCCCAGCTTGAAAGATGGCGAGTCGGCCGCACCGGCCAGCCCTTGTCCATAATAAGCCTTCTTCTTGAGCCTGCAAGATAGATTTCAAGAAAATCAAACACTTCCGGGCCATAGATTTATTTTTTTTCTCTTTTTTTGCATAGTATTGCGGGAGATGTGCCTGCCTGTGCGCGGTTTGACATGCAGCACAAAGCGTACTTGTGCAACCTCACTGCACTTCCACAGCCGACATCGAATTCATATGCATGCCATCCAGCCCCGGCAAAGCCAAATTGGAGTGCTTGCTGGGAGTAAATCAGCGAGACATTGTTCGCATGCCTGCCGGCACAGGTTTCGGGTGACGTAACGGGCGAGTCGTGTTTGGACCTTAGCCTGCGCTTGCTGGACCCCCGCCGCTTCCTGGCAAGCACCAACGTCGCACCGCCGCCCCGACCTCTCCCTCTGCCGTCGCCGCCCGCACTGTCGCCATGGGCAGCGCGAGTTCCCCGAAGAAGAAGCCGCAGATCGCGCTGCCAGTCCGACTGCCTTTCCCTTCGCTGATGAAGGAGCTCCACCGCACCGCCTAGTCCCTCGATGCCCTCACCTTTCTGCAGGCCTTCGGCGATATCGCGCTCTCGAGCAGAGAGTATATCCGCAGCTTGCTCGCTTGGGTGACCGTTTCGACCATCACGTGGGATGAGGCTTTGCAGGCCTGGTGCGACGTTTGCGCCTGGGTTGAGGCCGCCGAAGTCTCGCAACGCGGCTTGAAGGTCAGCACCACCGCTTCGCGGGGAAGGCCCTACGTCCGTCTGGCCATCAAGACCCTCAAGGTCGCCGGCAAGGAGGTCGACATCGACATCACCGGTCCGAAGCCGGCTCGTAGGAGTTAAGATTAGACCGAGATTCAAGAGGATGAGGCTGAACAGTAGACCACAAACCACAAGAGACCTATACATGTGCAAGACGAGGATGAGCTTGATGGAGTCGATCCTCCAGTGAAGAGACGTCGATGCGAAAATATGCCCGCCAGACTATCTGGCACCTTCGAACGCAAAGAACGTGCCCTCCTGGACTTAGAGCGGGTCAGGTGAAAGAGCAGGGACCTGCAAAAGTAAGCTTCTGTGTTGGGCGCCGTGGTGTGTGTCGCGATGTCAGCGCAGAATGAGTCCAGGGAGAAAACGGAAAAGATGCGAGAGGAGGCGTCTGGAGTGGCTGATCAGGAAGTATGCTTCTAAGAGTAGTGTATATATGGGAGGCGTTTGTGAACTTTAAGGCATATACCTGGATATGATACCGGCATATATTGTAGGCTCTGGCAGCATTTTCTTTTTTGAACTCCATTTAGCAATAGAAGTAGGCTGCAAAGATAAACTGAGCCATGGTTGATTGTTCTGCCTCCAAGAACATTGCCGACAAATGGTGAACTGCTCTGTCCCAGTCATTGAGATTAAATTACACTTGTTTCCTCTGATACTGGCCCCAAAGAACCGAGGCGCACGATAGGATCTGGCGATACGTCAGTTCTCAGCAATACCGCAGAACACCTTAGGAAAGCGCCATCCTCCGTTGCTCGAAGAGTCAACGATCGTCGACAACGGAGTGAGTGGGTGCATGCAGGAGTTGCAAGGCAGCGCGTCTCCAAGCATCGCGTGCCGGATGGCAACAGCGACAGCTCACTCTGGGCGGACGTCCGGCTTCGCAGCCTGCTTTCCCGATTCTTGCATAGTCCTCTTGGCGGGTCACCGGCACCGCTGCCTGCTTTGAGCCTTTTGCGTGAGAGCGGCGGTCATGGCGGGTATTCCAGTGAAGGCATGTGTGGCGAGCGGGCAAACGCGATTGGGATCGAGCTGGCACGGAGAATGGTGAAGGCGAGCAGGGCTGCGCTAGCGTTGGCTGTCGTGAAGGTGGTGCTGACGAAATGGTCGGTTGCGCGATGGAACGTTGGTAATGGTGACGGAGCAGCGATGGGTACCTAAGCGGCCGTGTTGGGGCTCGCGCGATCGGCGCCGCCGGGCGCAAAGCTGGACGTGTTGCACAGCCCGCCGACAGCCAAAGATCCAAGAACTCACCATTATTCCCGCGTGGCTTTTGCTCACATCACCGGGGCATCGGTGCGGCTACAGGCCAGAGTGAAGCGGAGCGGTCGCCGGCGAACCCACCATGACTTTCTCGGTCGCGTTAGCCGCTTATCTCTAGTCCATCCCTAGTGACAAGTCTATTCAGACCTCGTCGTCTCGATGGCCCTGCTGGAAAGCAGTGAGCCGAACACCGGCCAGTCTCGGAAAGCCACGGCAGCGTCCACGTGAAGCAGCCCGGCGGGCGGACACGGTGACAAATGTCGGCCGCGGCTCACCGGGATCTGGCGCCGATCGGGCGAATCATGGCGACACAGCGGCCGGCTCTATCGCTCAAATGTAAGAGAATCTGCAAATCGCGCCGCACTCCCGACGTTTGACGTTCGCTGCTCAGCCACCGCCAATCCGGACCCGTGCAGCCTGGCCTTCGACACCATCATGCTGCCGCACTGCTGCTTTTGCTGGTCCTTTTTCGCGGAGCGTTTCCGTGTTGCGCTCCGACATTTTTGGGCGTGCTCGCACGTTATGACTGGTCGCCTGGGTTGTAACGGTGAATGGTCGAATGCGCAAAAATAACGAGCGGCTGTGTTTGAGTCTGGCCCACCAACAGCGTCCCAGCAATGCTACTGCCGTCAACGCCAGTGTCTTGAAGCGGTCACTATAGATCTACATCACTGGTGTCTGCTATAGCGCCCCACATAACTGATAGCCTATAGCGATAAGCGGTCACGTAGGAGCTTAGGAAAGGATCCCCGCACGTAAATGAATTTGCTAGTAAACATCCAACATAACAGCGGCTACTCATACAAATATAGTAGCACTTGAACCCCTTCTCGCTACCAACACGCTTGCCTCGGCAGTGATCTTTTTCCTATCTTTACCCACGGCTCTATCGCATTTACATGGCATTTCTCAACGGCGCTTCCGCTTAAGCATGGCCGTCATAGACCTCAGCTTGTTTGCGTAGTCCATAGTATCTCTCTCATTCCCAGAGCGGGTATAATGGTAGAATGTGGTAGGTCTTGAAGGGTTGGTTACCCCCGGGACGGGCCGCTTCTCCTTCGGCTTCTTCTCATCCCCGCCTGATAACTCTTCATCGCTGAACAGGGTCTCATCGGGTATGATGACCTCTTTCTTAATTGCTGTCTTTGCGGGTTTTCTCATTTCGTCTGAGATCTCTTTGTCATCAAATCTGGCTTTGTCGAGTATAGAAGATTTATTTTTGATGGCTGTCTTCTTGTTGTATTTTTCCTTGTCATCCAAGATGTCTTCATCCTCCAGTATCGTCTCGTTGGGTATAGACATCTTCTTTTTGATGGCCGTCTTCTTGGTGGCCTTCTTATCCGCAGAGACTCTTGCATCTCCCAGTCTCCTCTTCTTGATGGTAGGCACCTTTTGTGTGATTTCTTCCTTGTGATCCGACAACCGGCGTTTAACACGTGTCTCTTCCGTCGGGACAGATATATTCTTTGTGTCTCGTTTATTGGCATCTGACGTTTCCGTACGGTTGCCCTCCACCTGACGGCTGACGCTTCTAGTGCGCTTGGCGGAAACGATTCCTCCCTTCCCTTCGTCCTTTGCATTCTCGTTGGACTTTGCTCCATCAGCCACCGCGGAATCTGCGCCCACCTCACGCTTGACAATGCTTGATTGCTTCTTGGGGGTCGCCATCTTTTCCTCTTCTTTTACATCTTTCGGTGCTGTCTTGTTATCCATCGCCTTCGTAGGACGTGGACTGGCGGGGCATTTTTCGTCGATGTTTGTCGTATCAGCGGCAGCATCCGTCCCCTTCTTTGTGTTTTCCTTTTTGTCGGAAAACGCTGCTGTGTCACCCTGCTCTATTGGCTTGAAGCTTCCTGGCGATTCGGCAGGACCGGGCTGGCTCTTCTTTCGGATTGTTTTCTTCTCGGCGGAGGCCTTACTGCCTTTTGGAGAAGCTAGATCAGGCAACGCGAGCATGGCCGCCTGCCACCCGGAAATATTTCCGCCGGACATATTTGTTCGTTCTCCGCAGATCAAGTTGGATGGTCGTGTCTTTGGCTGGGCTTGTGTGGACTGAGACAAAAGTAGGTTCGCCGGAGTGGGTAGGGTAGGAAGAGCCAGTGATATTGACCTTTTCAGAACCTAGCAGGTCAATCTGGCTTTTATTCAAACTTCGGGTCGTACTACGGCGCTTTCCTTTGTTATGTTGGTGGCCGAACACGGCACCGGTTCTTTTTTCTAGCCGAGTGGCTACAGCGGAAGCCGAATGAAAGATCAGCCCTCTACCTTTACAGTATTACAAAGAAAACGGCCTTCTGAGACCGAACGCATAAATTTTTTAAACTCAAGGAATCCTTATCATCGAAGAAGAAAGGATTGATGAGAGTTAACTCGATGTTTAAGATATGTGTATACTTAATATAAAGGCTCCAATCGATAGTATTCACGGTTTGCAAATAAAAAGGTATTGGTATCCAAATTTTTAATTTCCAGCTAACAGAACAAGTCCTACGTCAATTCGACCATGATACTCTTAGGTATCGGAATTGAAACAGAAGCTAACAAACAAGTCCAACAGTCTCAATGTCTCTCACATAGGCTCTCACTAAACCGAGGTCCAGCAAGGGTACCAACCTCGCTACAAGGGTGGGCACACTGGTCCCGCAATGACTCGAACTAGTTTAAGGCCTCGCGCACTTGCTGCAAGAAGTCGTTGATGTAAGACATCTTGATCTCCGAGTTGCCGAACGTATCACTACCGAAGACGCCGTACCACCACTCGATCCTCATGGACATTCGGTTCCTCGTCCAAGGGCAAGGGTCCTGGGGGCTCCACGGTCCAGGGCAATCACTCCACTCGTGTGTCAGGTCCCGCAAGTGTATCGGCGCGACCGTACTAAGCCATGACAAAGTAACATCCTCCCCGTTGCGGCGGTTCTTGAGAAGAAGCTGCACGGTCAAGCTGCCGGGGGAAGGAATGTGTCCCAAGGGTGGCAGTTCGACGATCGCGTCTGCTGTCATGTGGGCGGCTTCGAAATTGCGGGAGCCCCAACGTAGCTCCACAGCAGCGACTGAAACTCCAAAATTGGGGCCGCCAGTGACAGGGGAGCAACCTATGAAGCGTAGAAGAGCATGTGTTGTCTTTTCCTGACCAGCGCCATGAAACGGGGGCACGCCGACCCACCAACTGGGGCGGAACGAGAAGATATTGATCCGTAGCATGTCGTTGAGAGTGTATTCTCTAGGCGGTGCTGACTGTGGAGGTATTCCATGGCTGTGATCGTTGCTGTTGCCACCGGCGGGCTGTCCTGGATTCGGCGCCTGCTTAGAGTTCATCCGCATGACGAACGAGGGCAGCGATTCGAATATATAACCTCCACCCAAGCTGTGCGGGTTCCAGGTGGACACCCAAGAGTCGTCTTGGATAGCCATTTTGTACAGTCCGGCGATGCGTGCCCCATACCACGATTCCGAAGCACAGAGGTAGCCCTCGATGTCCCGCAATCCCTTAAAGTCGAACTTCAGCTCCTCCTGTGCGCGCTTGGCTTCGTCGCTTCCCACAATCCGATCTGGATGCAGTAGCATATGGAGCCTACGTATGTACCGACGCATGGTTGCATAATCGGGCGCGGCGTCATGCGGGTCGATGCCCAGCAAGTTGCAGAACATGCCGGCTGAGAGGCCCAGAGAGTTGGACCTCTTGCTGTTCAAGAAGTTTTTCGTGGTGCGTTGGCTCGTCATTCTGCAGCCTTGTTGCGTGGGTGTAGTGTAGTCGTAAGAACCTAGCAGCGGTGGATTTTTATACGGAGAATTTTGGTCAGTGTTCTTGGACAGTCTCTGAACCAACTCGGACATGGACTAACACGATCGCGACATTGGTGCTTCTAGGAACTTCTGCCGTACAGTCACGGTGATTGATTGTCCCTGAACAGTGTTCCAGTTGAAGTACGATAGCTCTCTGAGTAGCTGACGGTCCATATGCGTCTCCCGGCGCCAAGTAGCATTGTCGACGTTAGATCTGAATACAGCGTGAGAGAAATCGATTAAAACAGGATTTCCACGCTCCGTGATGGCGTTATCTCCCTCGAGGTCGCTGTGGGCAAGCCAGGCCTCCTCGTGGAGTAGGCGAAGTGTGTCTAGATGGTAGTCGCGATGCCGATCACGCTCGAGCCTCGGAAGGTTACTGAAGACATCGCCAACGGGAGAACCAGAGAGGCGTTGCAGAGGAAAGGCTGGCGCATATTTGGGGTCGTCTATAGGACTGGGCTTGTTGCGGGTATTGCTCATGACAGAGTTGGTGTTTTCGGCGGACGCTAGCATGCATCTCACAGGACGGATCTCGGTCGCGGGTAAGGCTATGGCAAAGTCAGCGAAGGATGGTGTGAAGTTTTTGTGCGGCGGCGGCGGCGAGCTTGTGGAGTCGGTGTTGGCGGGTGTGGGCGTAGGTTGCGGTGGACGCGTTGGCTTTGACCTGCAACCCCCAAGCCCGGCCAGCTGACAACCATCACAGCCTGCAACCAAGCGCTCCGCCAGTCCCATCCGCCATCGCCCGCCATGGCCTCGCCCTCGCCCGTGCCTCACACGCGCGAGCCGTCGATGCCGTCCGACCCGGGTGTGCTTGCGATCCACGCCCGGTACTACCACAAGCACATGCTCCAGCCCGCTGTCGACAAGCTGAACCTGCTGCTCGTCAACCCCCGCCCCACGCGCTGTTTCGACCCGAAAACGCCGACTCCGTCGCCCATAGCGCCTTCGGTGTGCCGGCTGACCTCTGCGCCGCCTTCGCGCCGCCCCTCGCCTGCCGCCCCTCGGGCCAACAAAAGCGCGAACCCAATCCCCATACACGGCATGACCACACGTTCCCGACGCCGCCAGCAGCCTGCTTCGCTACTTCAACTCGACACGCGCGGCAAAACAGTAGTCGTGTCTCCAGCGCGCATCGTCCGCAGGGTCTGAAGCTCATCCTGGGGCTGCTTCGCTGGGAGCTCTCTAGCACACTGTATTTCGGTCAGTATACTCTTCTGCTTGTTGGGTCCGCCATTGACTACAGATCACAAGGTATGACTAAGCGAGACGGCTGGATGCTGCAGGCGTGGATCACTGCCTGGCAATAAGTTCCAGAATGGGGTTGGATATGTGAGCTCCCTTGGGCTGTCGCTGCTGAGCGAGAGATGCGCGCCATTGTGCTGCTCCCTCACAACTCGTGTTAGTAGGTACAGTTTAGCCCATAACTGAAATAGTTCAATTAATTGGTCGGAGCATCTACTTAATTGCGTATGGTTGTTGTAGAAAGGTGACCGGGGTTGCTCACTGGGTCATGTCACGGGGATCGACAAAAGAAACTGCCCACCCACCAGCATCTGCCTTCCACAGATGCCTCCATCATGTTCATAGGGAGTTGAATACAAGGTTAGGACGTAGATATAGGTTTTTAATGCCCGTAAATACGTCCGGATCTTGTATCCAACTACCCATCCCATGCATTATTTTTTATGAGGCAGATGCGGGTGGGCAATTTCTTTTGTCACCCGCTGTGCCAGCCCGCTAAGGCAGGACTCTGTGAGCTAGCGGGCACTAAGGACAGGCCCTGACAGATCCCCAGCACCGGCTGAGTGCAACTTCATCTACTTACGCAGAAAGGACTTTGAATCCTCTTTTACATCCAGCTCCTTGCTTCGACTACCTATGCAAAAGTGTGTATAAACCAACATGTACGTCCGGATCTCTGCTTCGACTGCCCATGAAACAGAATTTTGTGTGCTCAAATCCAGTCTGTCATGCAGACGACCGCGTTCGACGTGCCTGTCTCTTAACCAGTATCTGTTTGAGACTAACCGTTTGCAGCTAGCGGGGCGCTAGCGTTAGCGCTTCGCACAACGCGCCTTCTACCTCTCGTCGCGGGCTGCTCTCTTTCTCCTCCACACCAATCGTCTCACCAGTGAGTTCATTCGTCGCACTTGTTCCCACTCACTGCGCTCGCCGTACTAACGCGCTCGGTAGTTCCCATACACGCAACCATGGACGACGACGAGGTCCCGGGAATGACTGTCGAACATCAGCAACAGATGCGCGACAGCCTGGCTGACATAGATGAGCGCTTTGAGCGCCATTGGTCTGCGAGAAGTATGAGGTCTTTGTCGCCTCTGCCGCCTCTGCCGACATCATCAGTGCGAAGGATTGACCCTGAGGTCTTCTTTCGGCAATTGGGCGCGCTCCAAGCGAGTCGCCAAGAAGTGCAGAACAGCGCAACAGCGCCTTCTGCAGTGGGACTGTCGGGTGATACCGCGGCTCCAAAAGTAGAGCAGCATAGTGCTGCTCTAGGGCGTGCTGGTTCTTTGATGCGCATGCGTGCAGAGAATAGCAACCTGTCGGAAGACGCTGAGCGAGCGGTCGCTGGTAAGCGGCACGCTGGTGAAGCTGAACCCGAGACGATGGAAGAAGGTGAGCCAGCCGGTGACCTGAGGTCCGCTGAGAATCAGCCTGATCCGCATACTGCGAAGCAGTTTGTTTTGCCAGTGAGGACGAAGAAGACTGCCGACTTTGACTTCTTCGTTATGAATGCCGATGGTCGTCAACACCTTGCTGACGATGCGCTGATCCATAATCATCCAGATGTCGCAACATGGCTTCAGATGTCATATGATATGGAGCACACCGGCAACGAGGAGGTCAAGAACGAGTTCAGAGGGTGGGTGACTGGGGCCTCATTGAAGTGCTATGCACGCGCTTGCATTGAGAGGTTTCCAGCAAATTGGGCTGAAGACCTCGGACCCCAGGCCGCTTGCACAGACTGTGCAAGGGCAGAACGACCCTGCATCATTATCAGGCAAAGTTCAGCCGTGAATGGTGTGGGACAGCTTGGGATTCTTCCGCTCCCAGAAGAAGACAGGCAAGGTTCGTCATTTGGCGACCTTGGATATTGGGTGAAGACCGCCGAGTGAACCGTCTTCTGACGTTCATTTATAGATGAAGACGATTAGATCTTCATGAAGTGGACCATCTTCTAACGTCCAGTAGTCCTTTATTACAGTCAACAGCTTCTGCCATTCGGCTTTTCCTATTGCTTCTTAAAAATAGCTCTCGTACCAATCGAACTCTGCGCCAGTATGACAGCTTCGCGCTTTACATCACCTAGACATTTGAACTCATCTCTTAATTGAAGCATCATCAAGACATTGCAACTTGAAAAACAGCTTGGTAACTTGTGATGTAGCTGCTATGGATCCATGGAGGCGGGCCACTTGATCATGTGCATGCGTCCGAAGTGGTGGAGCTTGTGAAGGATCTGGATGCTTGCACTCAGCGTGCGAGGTTTTGAGCCGATGGGGGAATACGCATTCGCGGCCTTCGGGAATCCTGTATCTTAGAAACCCTCCACCGTAACCCCCTTCCCGAGTTGCCCCGCGAGCTCCAGCAGCTTGTCCCCCATAACCAAATCCATCAACCCAAACCCGACGCACTTGAACAGCGTCAGACCCTCCTCCTCCACTTTCGCATCTGCCCCCTGCAAAAACAACTCGCCCACCTCTGTCATCTCCTCGGGCTTCATCCCGGCTCTAATCAGCTCCCCCGCCTCCACCAAACACTCCTCCTTTGCATCAACCCACACCCTCGCCGCAGCCCGTAGCGTCTCGGTATCAATCTCCTGCATCTCCGGCTTATACGATCCAATACACGACATGAACCTTGGCCTCTCCGCGCCCGGCCCCTCCCCCAGCAAATCCTTCTTCGCAAACAACGGCTCCCTCGACGGTGTACAGCAAAACACGGCATCCGCCTCGCCCAGCCTACTCTTCACCGACTCCCCATACGCCTGCGCACCCCCCTCCTGCGCCACCGCCTCAAACACAACACCGGGATACGCCTCCCTCAACTCCATCAACACTCCCTTCTCCATCTCCCTCAACCGCTTCTCGCCACGGTTAAACACCGACACCCGCCGGATCTTCTCCTCGGGCAACAACTTCAACGCCAAACGCACGTGCCACTCGACCTGCCTCCCGGCACCAAACACCACGAGGTTCCGCAGCGGCACGTGTTTCCAGCGCGTCAGCACCGCCATCGTCGCCAGCGCCGTCCGGAACGCCGTCACCTCGGCCGCGTTGATGACGCCCCTCAGCTCGCCGTCGGGCGCGAAGACGGTGATCGAGCCCTTGACGGGCCCGGCGCTGGGGAGCGTGATGGTCTTGACCGTCGTCGCCGTCGTCGTGTTGGAGACGGGCATGACGAGGACGGTGTCGCGGGCCGGGAGCGTTGTTATGAAGGTGCGCTGCGGCTGGTGGATTTGCGGGGGTGGAGTGGAGGATGTGGCATTTTCTTGTTGTTGCTTTTCTTGCGTGAAGTCGGCGAGGGCGGTGGTGAGGGCGGTGAGGAGGAGGGTGGCGTGTTGGGGCGTGAGGGTGCGGAGGATGGTGGAGACGTCGGATTCTGTGAGGATGAGCATTTTTGGTTTGCTGGTTGGAGGGTGGTTTGGTGTGAAGAATGATGTAAGATGGCTGTTTGTGAGGTGCGAGGTATTTATTTGCGTCGAGTTGGAGTCGATTTTGACAAGGCCGGAGATAACCGCCGATGTGGCTCCACCCCACCCTCCGACTATCGGCGAGATTTGATGGACCCGGCGACGCCTTTCTCAATCAGCATGCACACATCTACCTGCTTTACTTTCTTTTTCATCTCACCCTATGCCTCTTACGTACACCGGGCTTCCACTCGCTCTCGCCGTCTTTACGACTGATACGGATTTAGAGAAAGATGGCACGGCTGGTGACAAAAGAAGTTGCCCACTCCACCCCCATCCGCCTTACACAGACGCATTTATATACAGTTAAATACCAAATCCAGACGTGGATGCGTGCATTTAAAACTCATCTTTATGTCCGGACCTTGTATTCAACTGCCTACATAGATATTTTAATGCGTGTAAGGCAGATGCTGGTGGGAAATTTCTTTTGTCACACGCCGTGCTGGTCAGGACGGTAATTGACTTCATGGTAGAGCCGTCTCTTTTCGATGCATTGCCTGTTTTTCTTCTATTATCAGAGTGAAGTACATACAGCAACTTCTGGGAAGGTATACTGACAGCGCAGAGATCAGGCGTTTTCTCGACCCAGGCCTTGATATGTGAATGTTCCAACGTACCACAGGTTGTGGAATGGCCTTGTCCTGATGAATTACCCATATATCCACGAATATGCGCACCTTTGTGGCTCAAATGTCACGCTGGAATTGAGAGATTGGTCGAAACAGGACGGTGTGCAGTTGCAAGTCACCTTGAATTGCAGAATGGCGGAAGCGAGTAGTCCAGGATATACTTACGCAATACGAATGAGCTAATCAGACCAAGCAACCCCTCTGTACACCAACACACCGAGGCCCCGTAAGCCCCCTCCCACCATCTACAGCTTAACAGAGCACTTCCCATTCTGCAGACAGACAAAATCATCAGGCCCGTTACCACCAAGTTGGCACTTAACCGGGATCCTGGCGGACACGCGCTTCGCATCGCTACATTCGTCCCCCGTCAGCATCATCCATGCCACCGCTTGTGCCGGTGGGAAAACATACGTTTTGTTGCTTTCATAGAGTGTGATCAAGAACCTTTCGTCGCCGCCGGTGGCGCGCCAGAAGTAGTCGAGGTGGGGGACGGGGAGCCGCTTCGCGTCGAGGTCGTGGCCGGCGGCGTAGACTTTTTCGTGGAGGGTAGGGAGGCTGAAGCTGATGACCCTTATGCCTCTGTAGTCACGGATTATCTGCGGAGGGAGAGAGGTTAGTGGGGAGGATGGCGAGGTAGAGACTTGTGCGTACCGTGTCGCTGATAACGATGGTCCTGGTGGCGCAGACGGTAGAGGCCAGGAAAGCGGCGGCGGTGACGAGGAACTTCATTTTGGCGGTCGGGTAGCCAGTGGGTCTGTGGGATGTGAGGGTGGGAGAGGATGGGCGCTTGAAGGGCAGTTTTGCAGTTTATCAGTTTGCTTGGGAGCCTGCCGTTTTGTGTTCTGAACAAAAGTCCGCCCTGGAGTACCGCGGTCTCTCATGGGAAATACCACGGTCTTTCTTGACGTCATAGTGACCAAAGATTCAACGTTCATCGCTTTCCGGGGTAGCTAGTGCCCGCCCAACACGAAGCACAAAAACAACGACAGATCACCAACAACATTCGCACTGCCGAGCCCCACACTACACACCGCGATACTCTGCACATTGATATACCCAACATGCACTCGCATCCTAAAGGCGCCGCGCGACCCGAGCAGAAAGCTGACGCACTTCCGGGCGCGGCACCACTATCCACCACGCACCTCCGCGGCTTAGGCGAAGCAGAACACACACGCGAGCCGCAGCTAGCACATTGCAGCTGGCCGTCTGACCCAACGCACCCATCCGATGGAAAAGAGTGACAAGTACCGCCGCCCACGGCCGCGCTGCTGCACCGCCCTTGTGGGTGATACGGCTACCGAGGAGAAAGTGTCGCCAGCACTGTGGCAGTGCAGAGCGGCGTCGTGCGCACTCACCTATTCGTGGAGGTTGAGGCGGGATGGAGATGGGGACGAGGCGATGGCGCGGAACCATGTGATTGTCGCGGGGTGTAGTGTATTGGCGGTCGAAGCGGGATCATGGTGGTGCTTGGTGGGAGGGTAGAAGGCGGCGGAAACGGGTCAGACGATAGCGGTTGAGGAGCGAGACGGCCGCGTGGAGTGATTGGTGCGCCGTGCCGAGAAGGGACTGGGATGTGGACTGGGTGCTGTGTGTACTGCTTGGATGAGGCGGCCCGGTGGTTCGCGGAACAGCTCGTCAGGTTTGTGCGTTGGATTGATGAAGTTTATTGCTGGGGTTTGGCGCGCTAACGACCGGAATGCAAATGGGACGTGCTTGGTTGTGTCGAGTTTCGGGTTGTGGCATGGGATGGCCAAGAGTACAACTGTACTCATTGATTAGCATTGCATTTTTGTAGCGCACCAAGCAAAAGGTTTCACTCTTAGCGCTGGCATAGCGAAGGAGTTGCCCGCCCACCCGGACCTTTCGAACGCTTGGGTTCAGAGCAGCCCTCGCTCTATGCGTCGACGGCCATCACGGCTAAAGGGAAAGGAAGGGTACTTTACAACTCTTGTTTGAAATGGAAGGCATCTATGAGAAATCTCTTTATCCTTCATTCTTTTTTTCCCTTCCACATCGGCGCACCTCTCACTCAACTCAACCTTAAATCACCACGAAGATGATGATTCAGAGCGGGCCGTCCAGAAATTTCGCTATAATTGTCTCCATCCAACCGTACTGATCCAGAAGCTACTATAGACGCACTGAGCTTTTCGAGGAATTGATCCTGCCACGCCCGTCACTTGACCACAAATAAGATATCTTGCGGTATTCCGAGGGCGACAGTATACCAGAACTGGATCCGGATATCCCAGAGCTACTGGTTGAATATTGAAATCAGCGCTACTTTTGTTTAGCAGTTCATGCGGGCAGTTCGGGTTTCATACCAAAATCTTTTGTAGTTCGTGAACTACGTGCTGCCTGACTACTGCTGCAGCCTTGCCGCCTCTTTCGCTAATGTGTGCGCCCTCTGATTCCCAGCGATTCCCTTGTGGCCAGGAACCCAGTGCAATTCAATGCCCACTCCACCCCGGCGTAACGCATGTAGATTTCTAGTCAGAGAGTCGACGATGTAACAGCTGGGCTTGCGTTCTGGTCTTTGGATTGCCAGAAGAGCAGTCTGGCAATCACTGAATACCAAGAATTCGGGTGCCGCGATCTGGGTGGCAAGGTCAACTGCCATCGAGATTCCCATGAGCTCGGCTTTTTCTACTTTTGCGTCGGCTTTCGTGTCGAGGTATGCTTGACGATACGTATCCAGAGGATACGCAACAGCGGCTGCGCCAAGTCTCTTCTTGACTCTGCTGCCGTCCGTGTAGATTGCGAGTGGAGAAGTAAGCCGACTTGTTAGGAGATCGTGGTTGGCGATAGCTGATGGCGCGTTATCTGCTATGAAAATTGGTGGAGGCGATGGCTTCGTCAATTTGGGTTCTCCTACCACCACTGCGTAGTTCCGTGTGAGGTAGTTGTGCTGAGGTAGAATATTTTGGGGGCGTCTGTTGGGCTGGGCGATGATGGTCCACCTCGCGTTGGCTGACATCTCTTCTCAATGACGGGTGCTGTGATTATCTGGGACCCTTGAACATTGCTTCGTCAATAACGACGCTATTCCCATTTGACTGGGAGAAAATGGTTGATTAGCTACAGTCAGTGCGGTTCCGGTGTTTGAGGAGAAGAAACTGTTGAAGTGTGGCTGGTATCGGTGATTTGATAGAAAGCAAGGCATTTAAATAGATGTCTGAGATATCACAAAGGCGTATTCCGAAATATTTTCCCCTGTCCCATTCCATAGATGGACTGTCGCGCCTTACTTCAAGAGTCAGGGCTGTACAATTCCGATCAATGTGATAAATGTCCGCAAGCTTGTTCATCGCTACTATGGCATGATGCGGTGGCGACTGTGGCATGATAAGCGTGTGAGACTTTGCCGTCGTGCCATTGTACATACATACGGAATCTGGTGCGAGTGAAAATATATTTCCTTGACAGCCTGGCTCGCAGCAGCCAACCATCCATCATTTGGCTTTGAGCGTCACCATCATGGTCTTCAGCTGGAAGAAAGGGCTAGGTTTGAAATGCAAGGTCCACAAGGCCGCTGACTGCTCATGCAAGAAGATCCGCCCATCTTTTTGATGGCTGGATACGAGTGATTCTGGGAATCTATCATTCTAAGAAGTGTACATGATGAGATGGCAGGCGTCGACGTGCAGCGAAGAGAGAGAGACGGAAGTCCACGGTTCAAAGCGGAAAGTGACGTCTCCATACGACCTTGCTGCAGCAGCCATCATATTTCTTAAGCGGCAGAACAATTTCGCTTTTATCATGTTGGTTTCCAAGCGACTATGGTGACACCGTGCAGCCCTTGCACGGGCCACGCCAGCCAGGTCAAATTCTCCTACAGGGAAAGCCGAGGGCAGCTTCCAGCGCCACAGCAAAAGATGGGCTTCGAAGAATGCAAGTAGTTTTGCGGTCACGCACAACAGCAAGGATACGACTAAGCAGTTGGGTTGATGATAGATTTCAGGTTTGTCGCATATCGGGAGATGTTGAGTGAATCGGTCAGGAATGCAAGAGAATGTGGGGAAACTTGGTGGCAGAGGTAACTTAGTCGTACAGACCTTATCTTGTGGAATTCTTGCTTTGCTTTACATTCTATATTGCGATCCACATTAGCGTGGAGATGACTGACATAGCTTGCCCGCATACATTCCGAGACTCTACGACCGCCAGTCAGCCCTAGTACACTCTCTGGTTACCGTCGTCGTGTGTGATAAGTTGTCCGACAAACTGCCGCTCCGAAATAATATATATGGATCTTCTCCACATCAAAATAGCGGTACGAGATTTCATGAACCATCTTTGTCCACCACCCAATCTTGATTTTGTCTTCAGTTTTCTGCTATTCCACTACATCTCCTTTTCAGAAAGATCTCAGAATGTTTGCGAGACATAATAAGACGTTCGTAAGTTTAGGGGATAGACGTATTGTACATACCCACACATACACAACAGCTAACCGTTACTTCTTGACAACACAGTGGCGCACTGGCCGAAATTACCAGCTAAGTCCAACTGGCCAGCGAGAGACGTCACGGAGGATAAATATCCCCAAAAGTCCCAGGCCTCCAGAGAGTAGTCTAGCAGCATTCTTCCGAAGAGTCATTGCACGCTACAGAGCTATGCGCCATGCGAGGAGGCTGCCATGTCAGATGTTTTGGGACTGCCTTTCCAAGAAGGAACCAAACAATCCGAATCCTACTCAGGGAGCCAGAAATTTGTCAGGAAGTGGGACGACCACTATTTCGTATTTCCTCAGCATACACCCGAAGAATGAAACGCAAGACAAGGGCTCGTGCTCATATTCGGAGGAGACCAATAGAGCACCATATCAGAAAGAATATGCGGGAGATGTTCAAAGTGGCCAAGGCAATGTCGATGACACCGATAAAGCCGATGATGATGTTGAAGGATCAAGAGAATGGGGTGAGGATGGTATGGATGCTGAAGTGGATGATGCTGGGGTTGAAAACTCAGAAGATGTTGAAGATGACGATATCGTTCGGGATTGGGGTATTGAGGAAAATGTCGAAGACTTTGGTGAGCTGGAGGAGAAAGATGCTCATCAACTTGCACACGTTGAAGGAGGCGAGGAGGCTGAAAACGTCCAAATGGTCGCGAAACGTGTCGAGGAGAGTCATACCAGTGGAGTACACGAAGAACACGATGTCGAAAAGGACGAGGAAGAGGCTGAAGATACTGAGGATATCAGGGATATGGAAGAAGATGTTGAGATTTCAGCGGATGAAGAAGTGGAAGAACTCGCAGAACAAGATGAAAAAGAATTGGCAAAGGCAAGCAGCACAGAAAAACCAGCTGAGAAAAGAGAGAGGGCCGGTGTGCGCATGCACGACTTGGGCCGTACGGAAACAAGGATTGCGGACGACATGGCCGATGAGGTTGGGCAATCTCCCCAAACGGAAGAAGACTCTACACAAAATCAATCAGCAGAATCCTCGGTGGATGGAATTCCGCAGGCTGAGTCCGTCCACGACATAACAGCAGGGACAAAGAAAAATATCCTACAATTGATGCCAATCTCCGAAGATGTTAGACGTATCCTTTCTCAAATGGCAACCTCTACACACTACCGCCCGAGAAGGACAGCAATTGGCACGAGAAACTTCATAAACTACGTCCTAAGCCCCAGAGGCATCCAAATTGACACTGATGAGCCCAAAGTAGCATCAGCATTCGAACATTTCAACACTGCAGAACCACCGCCAGGGTCAGACTTATGCGAGCACTATCGACACCGTAACGGATTGCGCTCATCAACCGTCTGGATCAATCCTACGGCTGCTGTCATCCAGGCCATTCACAATAATTACTCTGAGATGCATCAGTCGGTACCGAATGCACTTTGTGAGCCTGAGTGGGTAGATGATGCCGTCAAGTATCTACTCAAGAGTGAGCCCCGGAGCCGGTTACAACACAAACCATGTAACCCACCCCAATGGCTGCCTGTCCGGATGCGAGAGGAGAATTTCCGTCCGCAAGATGGCGGCGTCTGGGAAATGCCTCCAATCGTACATGGAGACATGCCTGTCGACCCTACATTTAACTTCAACGTCCAACCCGACTGCTCATACTGGATATGGGCTGGTGGCTTCCGTCCGGAAATCAATGGAAAATTGAACTCTCTCGCATCAGTCCGATACCGACGCTCCCTTTGCCCCTACCTTACGATTGAAGTCAAAAAGGACGCCAAGAATAGTGGCAAAGGCCGCCAACAAATTGCCACAGCCGCATCCACCGCTCTTTACAATCGCTGGAAGCTCAAGGAAAGGTATCTTCGGGAAACTGGATCATCTTTCAGCAAAGCAAGGCTTTCAGATGTGCGGCATTACGGGCTTCTTCTTGCCGGCGTGCGTTATGAGGTCTGGTCACTACAACCACACAGCCATATGAGCTACTCCACAAACTCTTGGACTGGCTGTAGTATGCGAAAGATCCACTCAGGTGACCTTGACACGACTACCGGTATCAAGGAATACATCCATTGGATTAACGAGATCCACTGCTGGGGTAATACGAGGCATAGCTCGGACTGTGTTCGAGATATAGAGAGTCGATTACTTCCCGAAGGGAAGGCACTTGCAACCACCCTGGCTCAATTAGCACCGGCGAAGAGGGGTGATCTATGGGTTTGAACTGTCTTGGTGGCCATGTATTTCGTTGGGAAAGCGCAGGATTGCTGCTGACCCAGAGACGAGTGAACTAGTCGAACTGTTTCAATCAAATTTTTTTACAACAAGGAGCTTCCTGGATTGGATGTGGAAGATGTACGAGAAGATGACGACGAATTCAAAGGCTTCACCAGTTGAATCGCGAGCACGGCCTCATTACGGGCGATTTAGCCCCTTACTCTATCCCTCTAGTAAAGCCTCTAGAAAGACCGATCTTCACACCTTCTCTTTTCTGTTGTTTTCCATTTATCCTCGCTTTTGTCTTTTGCTTTCTCTCAGTCCCATACTTCTTAGTCTTGCGCATGCTCAAACAGTGTCCGCTGAGTTAGCATGTCGAAGGACGGCGGTGCGGCGGGACAATATTCGTTCCGCTACACCAGTGTGGCCAGGGACGCGAAGGACGGGGCACGTTGCGCCCGGCGAGGAGCCGGCAGGGCATCCTAATAGATGCGGGAGGAGGCGTGCGACATGGTTCGGAGCAACAATCGAAAGGGACGGGCACCCTGGAGCGGAGTGGGGATGAAGTGGAGAGAAGGTAGAGACGCTACGGAGCGGGACGGTCGCTAAGAAGGTACGGCCCGGTCCGGCCTGTCGTGGCCCTTGTTCCCACGTCATACGATGACAGAGGCTGTCAAACCGTCTTCCACTCTCTCGGACTCGTTTGTCTGCGCGGCCCACCTCCTCACACTGGAACTGGGCGCGACAAGCACATGCTTCAGCGGTGCAGTCTCATCCTGGCTTGTAGGCCTGCGCCATGGGCGGCACGGGTCTTGTCAGACAGCCTCGACCAAGATCGATATCTCGCAGCCACTCGCACTTTTCACTTTTTCGTTGGTAGCCAGTAGCGTTATTCCCGAAACAAGTGTGGAGTGTCCAAGTCGGCGTCTCACCATCTCAGAAGCGGGAAGCGGGAAGTGCATCCCACGGTGTGAGCTAACGAGGAGGTGGAAGGAACGGACGTTGGGTCAGGTCAGTCGGGTCGGGTGGGTAGTGAGGGTGGTCGCGAAGCGGGGAGATGGGGATCAGGTAGGAGCTGTAACCGCCGCTGGATACGTTGCGGCGATGGACGTTGTTGTAACGCCGAGGAAATAGATGCGCGCGCCCCAGGTGGGTGTCCGGATGGCGGCGGGCACGCGGCGAAAGAGTTGGTCGGTGACGGTCGGAGCAGCGCCGCTGGCTGTGCTTCTCCAATGTGGAAGATTCCAGTCAGGCATTTCGAAGCGAGTCGTGCCAGGCCGAGTGAGACGCTCTCTGTGGCACGGCGCTGGGCGGTGTGGCTGGAGATGGGTGTCGGGAGATCTCGTTGACATGCCTGTGGGTATATAAGTCGCCAAAACCTCCTCCCTTTCATCATCGCTAGCTCAGTGGTAGAGCGGCTTCTGACGTATCAAATAAGGCCTAGGCATAGCCTGTAATGGGTTGATAGCGGTTGGAGGATGACCTTGGGTTCGGTTCGATTCCCGGGCGGTGACATATCATCTTTTTGCCTTTTGCTCCTTCTTTTTTGCACCGCACCTCGTTCATTTCCGATGATATCATCTCATCAATGCCTTATGCAAGCACCCTCCGCTCATGTGGCTTTCAATTTCCCAGATATACTGCCCAGGCAAGCCTTTCGGTTCAATTTTAGTCGGCACGGCAGCTGCTTCGTCATCCGCACATGTTCTCCTTGAGAGACTTGGACCGATCCTTGCAGACAGTTTCGATGACATCCCGCGTCAGTAGCACCCGCTATCTGAGCTTCTTTTGCCCCGCCGCGGGCGTCGAGCACTGAGCCGTCCCATCTGCCCCGTCCCGGCCATGCTGACAACGGCGTCGTTGCAAACTTAGAGCTTTCTGCGCCCTCTCCACCCACAACTACATTTTCCAGTACCGTCAGCGATCGGAGTTACCCCGTCTAACTTCCATATGATGGTGCGGTGGGTGGACTGATTCGAACATTTCAGGCAGGACATTACGCGGGGAGAGAATCGTAGCTGGACAATTGAGAAGACTAATCTCTCTGCACTACAATGGAGTAACACACAGCCTACGTTTCGCGAAAATTCAGCACAGGACAGTAGAGGCCACGTGGAAACACCATAAGGGAAGTCCGTCTTGCCTTTCTTTCTCACAATAATTTACTGTTTCATATGTTCATTTGCCAGAAAGTTTGGAGTCGCATTGACAGTCAAAATTCAATGAAAAGTCTTATCATTATCTTTACCATGTCTTTACAATGATAATTCCCGAAATTAGACACCAAGGCTTCTGAAGCAGGAATTCAAACCACATAGCAGCAAATGCGGCATCTCAAAGCGACCCGATTTCCAGGCAAGGAAGCGTCCCGAGAACCGAACTAGGTGGGCATTTCTGTCAGCGTCCCAGGTTCATAAAGCCCAGCTTGTTCTGAATCTCCGACGGGGGGGGGGGGGGGGGGGGGGGGGGGGGGGGGGGGGGGGGGGGGGGGGGGGGGGGGGGGGGGGGGGGGGGGG
>JAJMYO010000091.1:2001-123078 GCA_023087385.1 Diplodia sapinea | reverse complement strand
TGGGGCACCGGTTTAAAAAACACGGGCTCCCCCCCCCCCCCCCCCAAAAAAAAAAAAAAAAAAAAAGAAAGCCATTGATATGAACACAGCCCGCTTCTTGCAGTACAAAAAGCTCCTAGTGGCTTCCCAGAAAGCACTGCCTCCTCCTTCTCCGGACGAGACAAACTTTCTGCGGGAAGACCTCATCAGCGACACGGCGCGCGCGGTCACGGGCCTAGCCCACGACAACGAGTTCCCAATCAGCCACAGGGCTGGTGATGGCGTTCCGGTGGCCCTATTCAACATCCCACAAGGCTCCACCATCTACCAGGAGCATGCCTGGATCACGCTTCCGTTCCCTCTCAACCCGACCGTCATTCTGTGCCAATACTACGTCCTCTCTGCCCAAGAGCAGATACTTTACGACTCTCTGGGCCACAATGTCAGCAGCGAATGCATGAAACGGCAGTTCTCTACACTCGTGAGCACACACCCCGGCGCCCTCGACCCGGACACCAAAGAGCATGCGATCATTGCAACCTGGCTCACGCACCAGGACCCGGGAGTACATCTCCCAAACGCTCCCACCAGTTACCACCAGGACAGTAGAATATACCCACACCTCCTGGAGCACGCCCGCCATTCATGCTCTCCAAATTGCCACCTTGTCCGCGACGAGCGATACAACGCCCTAGTACTTCGCTCTGCCCGCGCCATCCCCCGAGGCGAGCCCATCACCTACTGTCTGATCGCCGACTACACGCTCTTCACGCACGAGGCGCGCGCCATCAAACTCCAGGAGCAGAGGGGCTACTCCACCTGTAAGTGCGACCTCTGCTGCTCGATCCTCCCGGCCCCTCCAGCGTCCGATTCTACCACGAAAACCTCAACCAAGGGCAAGAGCAAGAGAGGCAAGGCCAAGGACACGACCACCTCCACCAACCCCGACGCCATCCCGCTCATGAAGCGCATCACGATCGAAACCCGCCGCCAGCAAGCCGCCCACGCCTGGTCCGCCTGGCGCGCGCTCCGCGAGCCCTTCTGGTCGGCCTCGCAGTCGCCCACGCACCCGGGCCTGCACGCCGTCGCGCCTGGCGGCGACCACCCGTCCGCGCGCACCATCGACGCGCTGGCATCGCGTCTGGACGCCCTTCTCGTCGACAACGGTGTCGTCGTCAGCCCCATGCAGGCGTGGTTCCGCAGCGACGTCTCGCACGCGTTCCAGGACGTGGGCGACTACCCGAGCGCCCTGCGCTGGGCCGAGATGGAGCTGGAGGTGGGCGTGCTGCTGCTCGGACTGGGCCACGAGGGGTGCCGGGTCGCGCAGATGAGGATCGCACAGGTGGCGGAGGGGCAGGTGGAGAGAACGTTGAGGATGGTGGTGGGGGAGATTGATCGGATGGGGGCGGATGAGGAGGCGCAGGAGGGCTCGTAGCTGTAGGCTGCGGAGGGACAGGGACAGGGACTTACGACTGAGACTACGAATGATACTGTGCCTGTTGCTGGAGAGGGAGAGGAGTAGACGGTTGGACGTCCCGAAGAAGACAGGCGGGGGAGTTGAAGGTTTGAGGGCAGATCGGGGAGGGACATTCAAAGCACATGGAGGTAGTACAGATTTTAGTGTTAGCCTTCTCCATGACAAACACTTGCGTCTAGATAGTAGCTTTCACTGCGAACTCCACATTTATCCAACGTCGTGGTGGCAGTCAGCAGCATCGCGCTCCATAGTCAAATTCGGATTCATTTTTGTAAATGTTCCACATACAAGCTCAGCCAGCCAGAACGAAGCGCCTCCATCATTTCACTTGTTTCCCAAAGTTTCGACTGCATCTGTTACATCTTGCTCCAATACGTCCCATATGCTTGGTGCTTTTGGCTCCCAGCCGAGCACATCCTTGGCCCTTGTCGCGGCAGTTCTCGCATTGCTCGCAAACATGTACCGCCCAATCAGTGGAAACCCAAGCGCGCTCATCATTCCATCTACGCGTTCGAGCGGCACCTGTATCGGCTCTTTCTTCCCTACCAGCCCCTTCTCGTACAGAATCCGTCCAACCGCCTGCGCCAGCTCGAGCTGCGATGTTTCCTGAGTCGTGGCATGGTAGTAGCCCTGCAAAAGACAACATTCATCAGCGACCATTCCCCGAGACGGGCGGATGAAGTAAACAAGGGAAAATACTCACCTCCCTCCCCCAAGCCGCCGCACCATCTCCGCCATCCAAACTCTCCACGGCCTTCTCCGCCAGTCTCAAATACAACCCCATCAAATCCTCTAGATGCACCCAACCCCTCCTATTCTGGCCCTCGCCGACGAAAAACGCCGCCCCAACACCCTCCCCCTCGCCCTTGACACCAATAATTTCCCTCACAAACCACGGCATGTACGCGCTGGTCTTCTTGCCGACGCCCAACCCCCGCCCGTAGATGTCCGGCGGCCGCATGATGGCGGTGCGCACACGCACCGTCTCTTGCTCCTGTTCCTTCGCATCCTCTTCGCGCCTCCACGCTTCGTACACGATGCGCTCCGTCTCGCCGTGCAGAGGCTCTTTCCAATCAATATCGTCTGCTGGAGGAAGGAAGACGTCCGTGTTGTCGGCGAGCGAGACGTCGGAGTAGATGCGCGGGTTCAGCGTGCCGGCGGATGATGATGATGCTGACGAGGATTGGTAGTCGGAGAGGATGCCGGTGCCGGAGAGGTGGATGAGGTATTTGGTCTTCAGCTTCATTGTCGTTTCCGAGGTGGATCCGTCGTCCTGTTGGGTGTCAGCCTTAAGCTGATCCAAATTGAAAATATAAAAGGGCGTGGAAACAACGGCGATGGGGGGAAACGTAGAGGCGTGGTAGTGGGAAAAATAACCTTCTTTAGACCTCGAAGCAGCGCGCGCAGCGAGGATGCGTGATCCGAGTTGCCGGTGTGGACGACGACGCCAGCGTCGCTAATTGCCGCGGCGGTGGAGGGCGCATCGAGGCTGTCGTAATCACCACGGATGATGTTGGCGGTGGGGTAGAGGTCGGAGAAGGTGGGAGGCACGGTGCGCAGGAGGACGGTGTAGGACCAATCCGGGTGCGCTGTGTAGAGGGTGTGGAAGACGCTGCCACCGATGTAGCCCGTCGCGCCAGTTCTGATCGGAACTTGTGAGCGATGATTCCTGAAGCTAACGCGTAAGAACGAACCTACAGGAAAATTTTAGGAGCCATTGTTGGTTGAAGATTGAGGAAGGTGAGCCGAAGAATTGAGGGGAAGTGGTTGGGTAAAACGAGAGGCACGTGTAAATCCAAACTTTGGATGGTTCCCTTGATATCTCTTATACATTTCTTGGTACAAGGATTGCGGGATACTGCACACGATGGTTTGGCTTTGCTTATTAACGCGGCTGCATCGCTTTGCAAGATTTTGGCCGTTGTTCGTCCGCCGTTACCAAGATGACGTTCTAGCGTCGATACCAGAAGCGAGAAAAACAGACAGGAGGCAGGAGGCAGGAGCAGCGGATCGTTGCTGCCACCTGGTGCATGGAGCGGGGGAAGGACAACGGTAGCAGCAACATAGGCTCACACAGCATACAACCCGCAGCCAGTAGCCAGTAGCTTACCAAACTCACGTAAGAAGCCATTAGAGGTCCGCGGAGTTGGTGCCTCAGGCCACACGCCACGGGAGCTGCCGACAACCGCGGCTGCACCACGCCCGATGAGGAAAAGCGCAGAGCCACACACCCTAAATCACAACTTCGAACAGCGCAGCTCGCCGATGATGTGCGCAATTGCGCAAGTGAGCACGACGGCCCAGTTGCTGCCACATGCGCCCATCGCCTTATGAACGTATCTTGCAAAGCGTGGTGGGAACGAGACGCGCTCCCAGGCCCTTCAGTACCATTTTCGCCAGCTCGCTCCTCCGCTGGCCCGCTCAGGGTCCGTCGACCTCGTTGGATGCCCGCTGGACTGACGTGCGCAAGAGGCGTTTTCCAACAGGTGCGGGGGCGGATGGCGGCAGAACTTTGACGCTGGTGTCTGGTGAACTGGTGGTCCGAGCGCCGGTTTCCCGCGATGACCAACTCACTGAGCTTGGAGAGCTGCAGCCATGAATTCGAGTCATTCATACAAGCTGCACTGGTCCTTCTTTCCATGACTCCAGCAATCTCAAGGAATATACCTAAACGCCGGATGCCTATGCCCCAGCCCCGCAACCTCCTCATCGCTCTTCCCCACAAGCCGATGGTCCCTCCTACCGCGCTCGCGCTGCCGATTCTCCCACAGGATGTACGCGATGCCGGCGAGAGCGAGGAAGAACGCGGCAGCCTGCACCCCCAGGTTGATCGAGTGTCCGATCGGGTAGCGCGGCGAGTCGCTCGGCAGGTACGTCCATGTCGCAACCACGGCGCCCAATGTGCCGACGGACACGATGTAACCGCTTGCTACGGCGCGTACGGCAGGGCCTGCGGCGTCTGAGGGCTGCGTTAGTATTATCTCTTTCTCTGTTTTGTAGATGCGACGAAGTGGGGAGCGAAGGGAAAGAGAAACATACTGTTCAAACCCCAAGACAAGAAGGCCGGACCGCCGGGAAAGACGCCGATGGTGACGAAAAAGACAGCCATATACTTGATATTCGGGCTCACCCCATCCGCGCGCAGCACGGCGAAGCCGACAATTCCAACCGGAGCGAAAAGCGCGAGCCAGACGCCACGGCGGCGCGTGCGGTCCGACGCGAAGGCGACGGCGATGGCCACCAGACACGCCAGCACGTACGGCGGCACCGTGTGAAGTTGCGCCTTGGTCGCCGTCCAGCCCAGGTCCGCCAGCAGCGTCGGCATGAACAGCGAGATGCTCTGCACCGTGATGTTGATGAGGAAGAAGCCGAGCGCGCACACGTTGTTGTTGACGTTGAACACGGCCCGCTTAACGTCCTGCAGCGTCACCTTCTCGTTGACGGCCGAAGACTTGTGGTCGAGGTAGAGCCGTTCCGCAGCGATGTAGCGCTGCCTCTCTGTGAGGAACGAGCACTCTTCCGGCTTGGTGGCCATGAGCCACGGGGATGCTCCGCCAACGAGCAGGGTGATGAGGCCTTCGAAGAAGAAGATGTTGCGCCAAGTGTAGATCGGGGTGGCGGCAACGCCCCACTGCGGAATGCGCCTGCTTTACTCAGCATCAACGTCCTCTTGTTACACGCTCAGTTACTCACGAGAGACCGGTTGCCAAAAGCCCGCCGAACGCGCCGGCCATGGAGGCGGCGGAGACGAAGATACCGATGCGGAAAAGAAGCTCCTGGCGGCGGTAAAAGCAGCTTAGGTAAAAGGCGATGCCCCTGGACCAACCCAGCTATACCAGCCTCTCTTCAACGACAGACTTTTGGAACGAAGTGATACTCACGGCATAGTCCCGCCCTCGAAGACGCCCAAAAAGGCACGTGCCACCATCAATTGCGAGAAGTTATGCACAAATGCCGTGCAAAGCGAGATGAGCCCGAATCCGGCTACCAAGAAAGGGACTGTCGAGGGACGCATCAATGACCCGAAGAATTTACTGACGTGCAGCTGCGATGGGGGGAGATGTTCGCTTACTCCACCAGCGAGGACCGACTTTCTTGAGCACAATGTTGCTGGGAACCTCGACGCTGTGCAACGTTAACTCGACGACGCCCAATCCGCCCATCGAAGCGGGGAAGAAGAACATACAGCATGTAAGTAACGTAGAACACTGTCAAAGACCAGTTGAACTGGTATCCCACGAGCTGCAGATCCTTGGCCAAACCCTGTATGCGCGCGTTGCTGCGTTCGGGTTACTTTTCATTCGGAAACGCACTGATACGAGATACCATCTGTGCACCCAACAGGCAGGGAGTACTTACCCGATGTTCGACCTGATCGAAGAGTTAGTGAGCACATTCAGAAAGAAGACCAATGCTGAAGAGCAGCAAGGTTTGAATGTTGAGGAAGAGGAGGGGAAGAGACCTACCGATCCAGGAAGCATAGCAGGTATAGAAGCGTGACCAGCGGTACCAGATGCCAATCCATCTTTCGCCTTACCGCGCGTTCCTCCTCTTCCGTCCATGCCGGTTCCAGCGTATCGCCGGATGACCTATCGCTCTGGAAGGCATTCTCGACTTCCAGGAAATCTGGCTTTTCCGCCGCCATGATGGCTATCTCGCGAAAATGTGCCGTCGAGTTCCGTAGCCGTTAGAGTTCTTACTGGCGTTGAGGAGCAGGATTAAAAGAGAATGGTCGTCTTAGACCAACGCTAGCTGAAATGTTTGCTGCCTGTGTAACGATCGCACCAACCGGACGGAGTGATGACGGGTGAAGACGCGAGGAAGATGTACGGAAAGCCGGGGGAGCAGGTAGGTGCGGGGGATGAAATCACTTTCTCTGCGGCGGGCGATTGTATCAGAAAAAGGGCGACAAGCTGCATTCCTGCCTGCCTTGACGGGGTATTCGCGCCCTTGTAAGTGATCCTCAGTGCATGCGTCAGGACGGTGGGGTTAGCGGTCAAACTCCCTGCTTCCTCGGCTCCTTTTTAAGCAGGACCTTTTCTCGAGGCCAAGGCACGAGGTTCACGGCGAAGGGGAGTGAAGCATGCGAGAAGTACGGAGCAGAGTCGCGGCAGTTGTCGGCAGTGCCGGATCTTGCTTTTCGGCCAACGTTGAGGAGTCAGTGGCAGAGGCGTGGCAGTCTACTGTGTAAAAAGGCATTGGAAGTGTGCCGTCATTGGATTAAAAGATGCTTGGTCGCGGCCACCTCCTCCTGTAGGAAACGAGCTGAACGATACTGGCTTTCCATAGCCCGAATGCCGGCATGGTTTGCTCACTGCCTGCGTGCATTATGGTCACTGTGCCGCCAGCCAAGGTGCAAATGTGGGGGATTTGGAAAAAAGTTGGGGAGTAGTTGAGCGTGCCAATGCTTGGGGGGCAGGGTTGATGACTCTAGCTGTCGCAGCGTGCTCGCTTGGCAGACTCTAAAGACAGTCAAATGGCGGCAAAGGGGGCGTCCAGAGCGGCACGAGATTTGCTGGCAGCTCCGTCATGGTGAGCGAAGCGCAATTGCCGGGCCATGGCAGATTGCGGGGAAAGAAGCATGGGGCACGCGGAACTTCCCCGGACGGAGGCAAAGAGCCAGGCTGCGCACGTTGCCCACGACTCTTTCCTCTGCTGAAGGCGCTGGTCGGAGTTTGTAAGGTCGGAGTTTGTAAAGTCGTAGGCGTTTCTGTTGGCCCGAAGCTAGTGCGGCTTCTCGCTCGCTTCCTCTGCTCGAGCCTGCCTATCGGGTCAGTGGTTGCCGCAGCTTCTTTATCGACCACTTAGATCGCGCGGGGAATTACTGACCGCTACAAGGAAGCTGTCTTGATCGCCAAACGATATCGCTTCTGGATCGATTTGCATGTTGAAATAATCAATGTATGCAAGGGGATAAGCGGGAAGGTAACCGGTCTTGCGTCATGTAGGCACCTCCACTTTAATCCATTCATTCCTTGACCATGCGGTGCACCGTAATATACTGTACACGATCCAAATAGAAACGCAGCCAGCACGCACCGCGAATTCATCCCAATCAGAACACTTTCCGAATGGACGCGTATATGCAAGATGAACCCCACGGGCGAGGTTCATAAATGGCCCACTCAATCTTTTGCACGCCCTTGAACGCCGACAAACTCCGGCCCAAAACACGTCCGTTTCTTATGCATCGCTGGACAACCAAAAGAGAAATCAAAAGGCCGTCATCCCGTTTTATCGTGCAGTATCCTCCTCTTCCTCCTCCTCCGCATCCACGGTGATCTTGTATAGCTCACATTAGCGGCCGCAGCTTAATAGTGCTATGCTAGCTGTCATCGCCGCAGCGACGCAACCAAGGTCCACCCAGCCGCCAGACCTCATCACCGCGCAAACGCCTGTTGTGCCTGAGCCTGCTGCATCTGATACTTCCGCGCATCCTCGAGCTGCTCCTGGAAGCGCGCGTACTCGCTCGTCCACACGCCGACCCAATAGCGGCCCCAGACGGCGAGGTCCGCCGCGGCGCCCTCGACGCCACGGCTCCAGACAAACAGCCCGACGACGACGACGGTGGCCCAGAAGAGGAGCTTGAAGGCGAGCGAGATCCAGAAGACGACGGCGCGGTACAGGATGTTGAGGATCTTGAGCGAGACCAGCAGCACGATGACCAGCAGCGTGATGGACGCGATGTCCGGGTTCTTGGAGACGTGGTCGATCAGCGGCAGCAGGTGCCGGTGCAACGTCGTTATGACCGAGGATACGGGTGCTAGTAGCGATGACAGCGCGGCGCTGGGGATGCTGTTGCTGCTGCCGTCGCCATTACTGTCGTGGTGCGTGAGGAGATACGTTGCCCAGTCTGTTTGCCGGCGCCGAAACATGCGTGCGTAGGTCAGTTGTCGGAGTTCATATTATATGGGGGGCTGGGACGGCCTCGGCGAGTGCGAAGCGGGGGACACGTGTAGTGTTGTAGGAGTCGTGACTTGCCTTGAACGACATCCATGATGAGCGTGGGTTGCGTTGTTTTCGAAGGGGCGGTAGGTTGCGCGCCGTTGCGTCAGCGGGTAGGCTTCGGTTGCCGTTGCGTTGCCGTGGGAAGCCGGGTGCCCCGCGGTCGGATGTTGGGTGGTATGGCAAGAGTGGTGTCTGTGTGTTTGGCGGTGTGGTTGCGTTGTTTGTCGTGGTCGCTCGGGGTTGTTGATCCTGAGATCGGCGGTGGAGCTTCCGCGCGTGAACCCTTTGATTCTCGTGCCACCCCCCGTGCCCCCTTCGCTGTCCCTTCGCGAACAAACCCAACCACCGGTCTGTCGGTCTTGGCGCCCGAGCGCGAGCAAACCGATCGTCCCTTTGACAGAGGCTACCGACGTCAGCGAAGGTCAACACAGCGCCTGCCGCTCAAAAAAGATTTCCCAGCAATTTTCGCGACGTGTACGAAGCAAGAGCGCATTCGAGTTCTAGACCGGCGCATCTACATGTGCGTGGGCTGCTTATGCCTGTCCTGCTTATCCGCCTTCCCAATGCGGCAATCCCCTTTTCCCCGTCAGGAAACAGCGCTCACCTCACGCACCAGGTAGAGGAAACAAGAAAAAGGAAAGAACAACAAGAAAAACAACAACGGTCTGTAGCTGCGTCGCAGAGCGCCAATCGATCATTGGCCCTCCGCCGCTATCGATTGGCGTTTCATTTAAATTGCGCCGTCGCGCAGCCACGCCGTCGATAGGCTTGTTATCGAGAAATGACGGGAAAGTAGAGCTGGTGCTTACTAAGCCCTGGCAAATGATCCCCATTGTTTTCCTGCATCTCTCATCAGATGCATCGCGGCTCGGTAGCCGGGCGATGATACATAGCGAAATGAAACAGGGACCGCTGATGCGCTCCAATCCCGCCGTGTCGAGCCCGACGATGCTCTCTGCCTCCTCACTCGCTCGCTTGATCTACCCGTTCCCCATCGAACCCCGGGGCCACAGCGAAAAGAGACGACCGACGTGATGCTGCTGGGGGCGTGTTGCAGCTGGAAGACGGAAGAAGAAGGCGTGCGGCTGATGAGCTGGGCGGATGTGATCGACAATCGGCTCGACGAGAGAGTGCCACGCGCTCTTCGTCCATCCGTGCCCCCACGAGCCGGCTGCAATAGGGGAGAGGCAAAGAGCCGCAGTATTATTGTTAACGACTGCACATGTACTCGTTGGCAAACTTGGAAGAGAGGTCACGAGCCTTGAGCGAGTTTTGCCCGTTTGCCTCCCTGTTCGGAGCAATGCACCGCATCTGTCCAAGGCTGCTTCTGCTGGTGTGTCAAGGTGCCCCGGGCAGGCTTTCCCAGGCAAACCGCGTTGAGCGGGTGTTTTTGTGGAGAAACGGCGTGCCTGGCACCCCGTTTCCAAACGCGCGAAATACGGTGCGCGACACGTGGGAGGGCCGACTCGGTATGAGTGTTGAATTTTGTTTCATTTAATTACAGATGAATGAATTCTGTTGCCGCTGTGGCCATCTCCAATACTACGTCCGCCTTGTTGCGCTCCAAGCCGGGTCTGTGTTCCGGAAAACAGAGACAAAGGAGAGAAGCCGCTGCCGACGCCTCCCCTCTGCCTGCCAATGTAACATGAATGTGAAAAGAAAGGAGGGAGCCGGGATTTTATTCGGTGTTTGGAAATGTGTTGCAGGTTGTGACGAAGGAATCCGACGACCTGCAGATTGCTTGCGCGTCTTCATCTTTCGGTGTGCGTGCCGCCGTCGAGCCCCTCATGAAGAGAAATATCGGTCCAATTTCCTTGTTGTGGTATCTTCTCATGTTGCTCGTACAAACGCCGTAAAATAGAAGGAAAAAAGAATATGATCATCCCATAAGCCCGTGGTATAAGCTAAGTATGTACATTAAAAGACATAACGGCCGTGTGAAATTTATGAACAGCAAGAACAGTACAAACCATGGCGCCGTTAGTGGCTGGCCGCCTGTCGAAGGTCGGGCCGCAGACGCTCCGGTTTCGTGTTCGGGTATCAGCTGTCCTTAGATCTTGTCGATATAAATGTTGTTGCTGTTGTTCTGTTGGAATCCAAAGTCAAAATCCGAGGCTTCAGACAAAGAGGGGTAATGTACGTGATTGTTGCGCTGTGACACGGACTTTGGCCTTGTGTGCGTCGGTTGCGTCGGATACTTGGGTGATTCGTTGCTGGAGGTTGGCGAATACGGCGTAGGCGGTCGGTCTTGCAACGAAAGGCTTGATTTGTTTCGGACGTGTTCCTGGGCCCTCATGCCGGGTTCGGGAGTGCGGCTAGGCTTTGGCCGATAGGAGTACATGGGGCATTCGTCCTCGAGCTCCTTCTCAGTCAGCTGGCTAAGTCGGCTTATTTGCCGGCTATGGCGATTCCGGCGGGAGGACGATGGCATGCGAGTAAGGGCAGGCGCAGGCGGTTCGGGCAGAACGTTGTACTTCTCGCGCCACTGAAGCTGCTTGCTCGGCCTGCGCCACGATTCGAACTCGGCGTCGTCCAATGGCGTGACGGCTCTGGAGATGATGGAGGAACCGTGCGGTTTTTTTCTCCGCGTAACGTAGATTAAGATGCCGATGATGAGCAGAGCAGCGCAACCGCCGAGAACAGAACCAAGGATGATGGCGAGGTCGCGGTTGTTCTTGGAAGCCTGCACATCGCCGGAGGAATTCTCTTGCATACGCGAGGCGTCCTGCATGGTCATGGAGATCCAGTGGACACTGCAGGTGGAAAGCAGGAAGGATGGCGAGATGGAGCGAATGGTCCGGCTTGCTCGTGGGTAAGCGGGCGGGTCGCTGATAAGAGCGCCTGGTTGCAGAACAGGTCGAGCCGGTCAGCGGAAGGCGCCTGTGATGAGCTGGGCCCGTCGGTTGGATAGGCGGAAAGGAATGGTGTTGCCCGTGGAATAGAGGGCCGCAAGGAGGAGCCCGGCTCGGACGTCCAGTGGGGATCCAAGTGGAGGCGGGGAGCGTAAGCAGACGTCTGGCGGGGGACTGAGCTAAGCTCTCGACTATGCTCAGCCCGACGATGGCGGGCGCAAGAAGGAGAGGTCAGGCGTCGCAGGTCAACGGTGGGCAGGGAAGCGGGTCAGCATCGAGGCCAATTGGCGAGGGTTGATACAGTCATGCGCAGAGCTGCTGCATGGCGTTCGTTCCACGGAGGCTGGCAGAGACGTGGACGGGGCGCGGGCTCCAGGCAGGCGGAGAGGACGGGAGACACAGCAGATTTAGTACGGCAGGGTGGTGGGACGCGAGGGTACTTCAGGGCGATCCGATCGGCAGCGAGCGCGCACATTAGCCCAAACGGCGGCTAGCATGATAACGCAAGCTGGATGCTGGAAAGGCTGCAAATGTGCGGTGAGGGCGTTAGCACGGGATTAGTGCTTGGCTGGGCCGGATGGAGGGCGGGCGGAGGGTGGTGAGCAGGGGCCGCTGCGCAGAGCCGTGCCTGGCGCCCTGCGAGGAAAAGTTGCCGGCGACGGGAGGGCGTGCGCATGAAACCCACGGCAGTCAGCCACAGCCTGTGGCGCCGCCCAATCGTCGGCTGTTCCTGGCCGTGTGTGCAGGGACCTGCGTCTCAGGGGCACCGCTCCACTGCCTGTTCTGCGCTGCGCGGCCGCCAGCCTGGCTGCTGACCACCCCTCCCGCTGCCGCTCTGCTGCGCTGGCCGTCGCTCGCAGCTGCTACGGCGCCCCGGCAGGCCATCGTGCGCCGGCGTCGACGCTGCGCCGTGGTAGCCATTGCTGCGCGGTCGTGGCGGGAGAGGTAGACGCGCCGCCGTTGGACGTCCACGCGAGATTGAGGTGCACCCACTGGCCTTACGTCGCGCGCGTGCCGCCCTTGGGCCCCGTCGCACGCTGGCTGCAGGCCCCGGCCGGGCAGTTCCTGGGAGCTAGCCGTCTTCTGTGCTGCTCCCATGTCAGCAGGATGCGCCGGCGCTGCGCTGCTCCGACTGAGCCCAGACCAGAGCGTTGCGACTCCACAGCCGTGTCGTGCAGCCGCAGCTGTCGCCGCATGGCCCTGGGTTGCGGTGTATGACTTGACTTGCAATCTACTGGAATCAAGCCGTGGTCACACGCCCACTAACGACGTGCCTGCAGCTCGCATATCAGAGGCCTAACCCAGTGCCGCCTAGGACGCCGCGGCTGGCATGCACATCATCATGGACTCCCCTCGCTCGCATTTGAATGACTCTGCCCGGAGCAGGCTAGGCTGGCAGGGCGAGCCGTGGATGAGACGACGCTCTTCGGTCCGCTCGACTGTGGCAAGCTGCAGCAGCTCCACCGAGCCTCGAAATGGGCCCGGCAGCCTACAGCTGCAGTAGTTGTCAGTTAGCCTGGGCTCGGCATCGTGTGCGACGGTAGTGCTAAGCAGTTGGCGTATTACCCTCCGCTGCCATCGCTCCAACCAGAGGTGACACCGGCACCGCAGCAATGGCAGTAATGACGACTGATGCTTTCTGTCGGGCCAGACGCCGTGCAACTCGTGTTAGCAGATCAGTCCATCTCTTACCAGGGTTAGGTCGAGCATCGCCCCAGCGCTAGGCACCGCACGCGACGCAGTACTGCGAGCCCGCAGCGCGGGGTTGACGATAGCAGCGCTCGCCAATTCGGGGCCAACCGGCACTTCGCAGCTGAGAGCTCAGCTCCAAATCGCCGGTAACGCGTATACACACGGGGCGGCCGAGGGCGAGGCGTTGGGGCTTGGGGGTCGCGGACTCCTCTCCAGCGCCTGACGCGCCTGAGGAGTGAAGCCAGACTCGGTAGCGGGCGAAAAATTGTCATGAAACGATGCTAGATGCGACTCGTCTAACGACATGGGGCTGTAGAAAAGCGGAGGGGGATGCGCCGCCACAGCTAGGGCGCGGGTACTTCCATGGGGTTGCCTGCTGCCATGAGCCGGCGGGCTCGACTTTCGGGCTTTTCACGACTCGCGGCGCCCCGCAACACCCAAGTGCCGATCTCGCTGCTGCCCGTTTTGGGAAGGCAGCGCCGGCCGACCATCATCATCTCTTGACACCACCACACAATTCCCACCGCGGCTCCACCCTCTGCCGTCTTTTGTCCGCACCGCATGTACACTCGAGCCAACAAGCCTCCGAGCGCCTCCGCCCCAACACTAACGTCAGATGCGGTCCTCGCGAACGCAATAGCCGCAGTCAGGCACGCCTGTCAGCGCCAGTGCGCCCTTCTCGAAGGAAGCCCGTCGTAAGTCCGGCCGCTATACGCCAGACCGCAGACCGCAACAACACCCGATGACATCCGATGGCGAGCCGCCAACGTCGACAAATCCCCCCATGCGCCTCTGTCGGCCGCTCCACTGCAGTTTTACGACGGTCGGCGTACCACATTACGACTGGGGACGGCCCCTCCTGGACCCTCCTCAATCAATGTATTTCCTGTCCGTCGCGTCGTGGAGCGACGACGCCGCCAAGCCATTCTGCAAGGCGATATTGCCCGAACCGACCGTGGCGGGCCGCGTATTGTAGCTTCTTCGGCTAAGTTCGTTTCCGCTTCAAGGGCCTTGCTCCCCCACATCACCGTATCGTGAGACTCGCCGACACAGACAGCTTGACGGCGCTCGTTTGTTTCTTCTGCCCGCCGCCCGCTCGCTCGCTTCCAGGACCCTTTTCGTCGGGTCACCGCATCTCCGTCGCGCGATATGGGGACACGGCAGCTCAGGTTACCCGAGCGAGTGTGCGTCGTGTGTGCGTCGTGTGTGCATGTGCGCGTGCACCTCCCTTTTCTCCTCGCGGAGAGAGCCGCCACCGCTTGCGCGCTCGTGCGGGTGTTGCTCCATGCTTCCCAGGCCTTCCCGCAAGCGGCAATGAATTGACGCAGGATGCGGCGACGAGAAGCTTTTTTCGAGGATCTGTCATCAGCGAGCACATGCGGTAAGACACAGATCACATCTCCGTTCGAATCCACGTTGATCGTCATCACACACCTCCTGGAGAGCAGCAAGAGGATTTGCGAGAATGCCTCCTCCTCCTTCTTCCGGCCCCAAATGGCGCGTGCACTCTGTTCTATCCAGAACACAAGGCGAACGAGATTCCGTCATGCTACGTAGGGCCGTAGTTAGAAAATCCCACATGATCTCCTTTGGGTCCTTCTTGCGCCCATGCCGCCCGAAAAACGTCAGCTCGACAGTCTTTGAATCCGGTGCATAAGATGAGGCACATCATTGCGCGAAACCGCGCATGCTCCGAGCCGTCCCGTACGCTTCCGTACCTGGCTAACGCGTGTTCCTGACTCGCTACACGCGTATCCACGAGGCCTGGCCTTTCTCTCCGGGGTGCCTGAATAACTGACTGCGACACACGAGGTTGCTGTTTGATTGCCTAGTCTGAGCTCGGGCGGGCATTCCGTTCCCGAAGCTACTGTTTTTGTCGCCGGAGTTGTGTCTTGAAAAATGTCCGAAAAAGTTCAGGTTGCGAGAAGCTGCCATTGTCGGACTGGGTGACAGGGATAAATATTGAGAACTCGTAAGCACGAAATCACGTTGCCGTCATGATATTCTCATCAGAACTGTTCCAAGGTATCATTTTCTATGCCGTGCGGTCGATATCGGGCCGTAGCATCTCCGCTGTCTCACGGGAATTCCTAATCTAAAGTAAGCCAAGCTTGACCTTGCGCTTACCGGTACTCTCTTCCTGCTCGTCGCTGATCCTAACCATGACCTTTTGGAACAACTCGAGCTTCAAGTTCCTGCTGCCCGACACAGTGAGGACGTAATTCTCCGCGTCGAACTCGGCGTCGGGCTCGGGCACCGCAAGGTCGCGGAGCCTGATGAGGCTCTCAATACCGAACCGGGGCACGAAGACTACGATGCCGTTGGTGAAGATCCTCATGACGAATCCCTCCTCGTCAACGACTCGTCCCTTGAGTGCCTGGCCCACATAGTACTCGATGCTTGCGCGTCCGGCGAATTGTGCATTGCGGTGGCGCACGTTGATGTTCTTGCAAATTCCCTCCAATTTCGCCTTGCTGTGCAGACTCGAGTCCAAAGGTTCATACTCAATGGCTGCCGCGAGCTGCCTGTGCGCCTCCAGATCTGCGTAACGACGGATGGGACTCGTGAAATGAGTATAGATCTCGCTGGCAAGACCGTAGTGGCGGAACTCCGGGTATGCCTGTTGACCAGCACAAAAGTACTCGGCCGACATCATGCACCTCGTAGCCATGATACGGACGAGGGTATTGAAGAAAGGCTCACTAGAGTCCACGCATGTGTCGAGAGAGTCTGCGAGAGCCTTCGAGCTGTCGACGCGAAGCTCCAAACCCTTCTTGACCTTGAGTTGATTCGCCAGTTCTTCGAAGTTGTTCTTCGGAGGAGCCGCGTGGCGACGCAGGAGAGCGGTTTGCGGGAACGCTTCGTAGTTCTTTTGGGCAACAGTAATGTTGGCGAGCAACATGAACTCTTCAACAAGCGAGTTGGTATCCAAGAGTCGCTTCGTTTGAACATCCACCGGGTCCGATGTCTCGGACTCTGTTTGGACCTTGACCTCAGGACTCGCTAGGTTCAGCGCGCCAGCATCGTAACGCTTCTGTTTCAGCTTTTTTGAGAGCATCAGCAGCGTCCTCATGCCCTGAGTTAGATCGTCCTTCTGTGACTGGTCGTCGATACGGAGCTGCGCCTGCTCATAACTGAAAGCTTCGCGGGAACGAATGACGGACTTCGTGAAGTCAGCCGAAACAATCTCAGCATCTGGCGTGATCTCCCAGAGAACTGAAAATGCGTAGCGCTCAACGTACGGCTTGAGCGAGCAGAGGTCTGTACCGAGGAGCATGGGAAGCATGTCAATGCGTTTGTCCACGAGGTAGACAGTCGTGCCCCTCATGCTAGCTTCCTTATCCATGGCATTGTTTGGCTTGACGAAGTGCGAAACATCGGCAATGTGTACGCCAATCTGGAAATTACCGTTCTCTAGGCGATGAGCGTGCAGAGCATCGTCGATGTCCACACAGCCTGGTGGATCGATACTGCAGACTAGCAAATCCCGAAGATCGCGTCGGCCCTTCCAACCAACGTCATCCTTGGTAGCCGGGACCCGCCAGTCATGGCCCTCAGGTGGGAGGCAATCGAGCACCGTCTTCGGGAACGGCCTATACTGGACGTCGTATTCCAAAAGCAGCGCTTCTGTCTCCGCACCTTTAGACTCGAGTTCGCCTAGTGACCGGACGAAGTGACCCATGGGATACCTCGATTCTCTGTCCCAAGAATCAATCGTAACCAGCACACGCTTGCCGAGCATTTCGCCCGCCTGACGTGTGCGGACCCTGATCTTTGGAATACGCTTGTCCATGGGAATGAGGAAGACCATTTGCTGGGCGCGGTTCTGTTTCGCCGTAGATTTGACGGAGTCTCTGTCGACGTGTCCAACGTACTGCCTCCAGTTCCGCTTTATGACGCCTACCACGCGTGCTGTTGGTTGCGGTCGGCCTTCGATGTTCTTTCCCTGCACTCTTTTGACCTCCTCTTGCAGAGCTTTTCTCTCCCTCTCGGTAATAACCGCCTCGCCTTCTTCCACATCCGCATTCTCATTTTTGTTGAAAGTCTCCTCCTCGATAATCTTCGAAGACGGAGCCTTCCATTGGTCTTTTGGCAACACTTCAACTACAACGACGTCTCCTGATACTGCACGATTGCTGTTTTCTCTTCCGAGCACTAGTAGTGACTTCTCAAAGGCTGGTACGTGCACTGAACCCTCGAGGTAATTGTACGGCGACACATTGAAGATGCCTTGGTGCAATGTTCCATTCTTCACACCAGTCATCATTTTCGAAAGGGTGTAGTACTGAACCACATTAGCTCATGACCATGACGACACCGGGATAACGTACCTCTGGGTAGAGCCACTGCCCCTGGCTCGCTTTGGTTTCCCGCTGCTCTTGGCCAGCAGCCACCATGTCCAATAGTTGCTCCGAATCAGGGAGACCGGCAACGTAATCAGGCACTGTACCTCGTCAGCATGCCGGGCCGGTGGAGGCCGAGGTTTGAGAACGTACACGAGAGGGCCTTGAGACCCTCGGCCTTTGCCTTGCGAAGGTTCTCCCTGTCGTCGCTCAACATGACAACAGAGGGGCATTTTGCTGCGCCTGCTCGTGACTTGGTGGCTTGCTGGAGATGCTCGCCGTACCACTGCACGGCTTTGCGCACGGCACGGTCATTCCTGTCGTTGATGGTCTCACCCTCGGCCCGAGTGACGTAGGTCTCTAACCTAAAATCGTTGAAGAAGACGTAGAAATGCTTGCCGTCATGCTTGGTCAGGCTAATGAGGCGGTTGTAAAGAGGGGCTGACTGATTCTTGACCTCCTCTAAGACAGTCTGTAGAACAATCACGTCGTGAAACGCAGTTTCGACCTCGAAAAGGTCCATTCCGGTGAGAAAGGCATTGGTGTCAGGAATGAGGTAATGACCATTTGGGAAGGTCTTTGTGCCGGCTGGTTTTTCTGAAAGCACAAACGGTGCCACTGCAGGATCATTAGCATTCAGCAAGGGAAGGGCAGCACTACCCTGCACGTACCCTTGCCGTTGTAGTCTTTGGGGGCGGCGTCCAGGCATGTTGAGCAGAGTTTCGACGAGCATGGGATGTCTTGCCGCAAGTAGAGCTCCCTCACGATCTTCTGGACCTTGCCACTTCTGGTAGACCGCACGTAGACCTTGCTGGCAAGGTTGGGGGCGGCTGGATCGGCCCCGAACGACCGCTTGAGACTCGTCATGGTGCGAACTGGGCTGCAGGCTCTGCGGTGAGGGCGACGCAGTTGGCGAGCTCGGCAATGATGCAGGGTAGTCGGAGGTGCCTGTCGTAAGTCGCGGCCGAACTTTTCTGGAAGCGCGGCGGGTGTTTGCATGTGTTTGCGCGCCAAGAACGCACGGACTCGGTCGCGGGCTCTGCAGCGTCACTTTCGTCTTGGGCCTGTCGCCGCTGGACTGCATCTCTATATCGACAATCTGCGCCGCCGAACCCGCAACGCGCCCCGACCCTGCGCGTCTTCTCTGCGCATACCTGGCGTGCAATCCAACGACGGGACCTCCGTTCTGCGAACTCTCACCACCCGTAGTTCCACAACCACAAACAGGCCATCATGGACTACCAGGCAAGCTCTCTTACCGGTACTTGATGCGCGGACTTACTTGCTGACCAATTCACAGAACCGCGCAGGCTCCAAATTCGGCGGCGGCGGTGTAGCCTCGCAGTCTGCCACCAACGCTGACCGCCGCGAGCGTCTCCGCAAGCTTGCGCTCGAGACCATTGACCTCGATAAAGATCCTTACTTCTTCAAGAACCATGTCGGCAGCTTCGAATGTCGCTTGTGTTTGACCGTCCACCAGAACGATGGCTCCTATCTCGCGCATACCCAGGGTCGTAAGCATCAGACCAACCTGGCTCGCCGTGCCGCGCGTGAGCAGAAAGAGGGCAAGGACAAGGACCAGTTGATGCCCGGCATGGGCGCCAGCGGCGTGCAGGTCAGGAAGAACGTCATCAAAATCGGACGGCCAGGCTACAAGATCACCAAGATCCGTGACCCTCTCACCCGCCAGCACGGCCTGCTCTTCCAGCTACAGTATCCCGAGATCAATCAGAACATTGTTCCCAGGGTCCGTTTTATGAGTGCCTTTGAGCAGAAAGTTGAGGAGCCGGACAAGTCTTTCCAGTATCTACTAGTTGCCGCCGAACCCTACGAGACTTGCGGATTCAAGCTACAGGCCCGCGAAATTGACCGCCGCGAGAACCGCTACTGGACCTGGTACGACGAGGATCAGAAGGAATTCTGGGTTCAGATTTTATTCAAGACTGAGCGCGAAGAGCGCTACAGCGGTGTTCCGGGCCTTGCCCCCACCGGCCCGAGGAGATAGGCCCCTCCTGCTTGTCTTTGCGGATCAGGTGTTTATTGGCATAGTCGGCGTTCGGGGGAACAGGAAAGCGTTAGGCTGCAAATCAGCCGCAATGGTCATTGTAAGCATAGATACCTTATACACGTGCGGAATGCAATCTGCTAAGGCTTGTCTTTCGTCGTCCACCCAAGACATCACATGTTTCAGTGCCGCTGCTGTTGTTTGCTGCTGGCATCGTTAAATTGCTGAGGGTGATGCAATGCAAACCGCCGTCTGGCGTTTCGACAGATGCATCGTACGTCATATGCATGCACAACGGTCAATCATACGAGTGTAACGACCGTTTTTCATCGCATCGCGGAATAGCTGCTAACATGTTTGATGAAGCGACCCTCCACCTGACCATGACTGCCAGATTGGGGGGCCGCGACGCACAGTCTTGGACCAGCCTGTCTCTAGCCCCACAGAGTACTCCGTGAGCAATCACCTCTCAACGTCTCTGCATGCAGCCTACCGCAGGTAAGATCAACAGCCGCAGTAACACTGCGCATCGCCTCCGCCAGTCTGTTCAACGCACCTATCTTGCCAAGTTCTAGAGCGCGATGGGAGGATGCGCACCATGACAGGCACCATCGATGGATGTAGGACAGAGCTGCAGACCGGGAGGCTTCACGCGATCAGAGTCAACCATTCGCCCCCAAGCTGCGTTCTGACCGGCCTCCCAGAACCTTGGAATACTGTACAAGCGCCACTTCCGCAGTTTTTTTGACATGAAAATTTCATCAATCAGAAGGTCCACCCGCATCCGTATTCCCACATCCACTGTCAGTGTGCATCGGACATGAGTTGCCAGTGGCGCGGTTTCGGGCCGCACCCAGTGTAACCCCGTCCCTTGGCCCATATGCCGTTCTCCTCGTCATCATCATGAGCTAGGTAGTCGGCGGCGACGAAGATCGGCTTGAATAAGGTCACTCCGCTAATGCTCCCCATCCACATGTCATATGAACCAGGGGCCCGCTCCAGACCCACCGTCTTCTGGAGTCCGGCGGCAAGATGAGGCGGCGTCGTCTCTTGGTATCCGCGATCAACGGCAAACCTTGGCATGCGTTTATACCCTCGTTCTTGAGCAAAGGTCGCTATTGGCTGTGGTCAGAGCGCTCAGTGCGACTCTTGTCGCACATATGCGTGAGACTGAGTCCCGCTAACGGCGCGATAGAGATCCCCACGGGCCAAGATGGGCCCCCACCGGTCCGCCGGGGCGAGCAACGGTCCTTCTGAGGGCCAGGCCAGGCAGCGGTGCAGGCGCGGCGCGCGCCGTGGACCTAGGTCATCGGCGGCGCTGTTGCTGACTTAGTATGCAGGGCACCCGCAACTAAAGGCGCGCTTGCAAGGCACTGCCGCTGACACGGCGCTAGAGGATATTGGGCCTATATGCTTTGCTGAGTCTCAACTAAAAGCCGGTGTTACATCCCTAACGCCAAGGCAGGCCAGTCTCGGTGCTACGCCCGTGTTTCCTTTTGGCCAAGAATGTCCTATAGCGAGGCTGCGCAGCGTGGGTCTTGCAGCGCGGCGCTTGCAGAATTGCAACCAGGCGCGACGAAGATCTGCCCCGGCATCGCTCAGACATCCGGGGGCGCAGCGATAGGCGTGCAGATGGCAGATTGTTGGGCAAGGGTCGGAGAAAGCCTGGCGGTGTCTTTCCCTGCCCAGCAGCTGCAGCGACTACTGCGCGTCGAGGGCCACGGCGGTCAAAGGATGCAAACACACCGCCAAACTTGTGCCACCGGCCCTGAGACAGCCAGAGCTTGACAGCGTCGGCGACGATGAGTGGCTGCCGGCCTCACGAGGGACCGGTTTCTGTGCGAGCAGCGCTCCCAACGGTGTGAAGCATTCCGGGTCGTCGGGAGGTTTCTGGGCGCAAGGTTGACGTTGGCGGCTGCGAGGTATGCGGGCCCCGGCCTTGTGCGCGCGGTTTGGAGATGAACTCGGGACGGCTTTCCGCACCATGACGCCGTTTGCTTCTCCTCGACAGCAGTGTCCTCAGTCGAAGGCTGCTGCCACCGAGGGCCCGCGGCGTCCATCCGGATCCGACAGCACGGCGACGCGGGTCAGATGATGCCGCTCGACATTCCTTCCCCTTTGGGCTGGCGGTTTAGCGCGCGGCGACTGACTCTGGCCCCATGCACGCGGCGTTTCGAGCTGCTGCCGCGGCGCCAGAGGCCATTCGGGCTCGCGGGGCGGGCGGCGGTAGCATGAGCAGCGAGGGCGACGAGCATGAAGAAGCGGGCGCGCCGGGGGGGCGATGCTGCTCGCATGCTCTTATCAGAATGACCAGCGCGGGCCGTATCCGCAATGCTCCATTTATTGCCCGCCTGGAGGAGTCACAAGGACGGCCGAGCTGATTCGCTGCCGTCATCGCCCTCAGGACTTCTGCGTGTGGCGCATTGTGCGCGCTGATTGGCCCGCCGGCCAAGACCCTGCAGACGCAGACACCAGATGACTCCCACACTCCCAGCATCGCACAGGCTTGGGCCGCCTTTTGCCTGGCCCGCCTCCTAGCGTGCGTGCTCTTTGAACATCCCAACCTCGACGTCGAGATATGCAAGGCAGACTCCGCGCCCCGCCGCCCTGGGCATCGGCGCCTCTGACCGCAAGTCTCCAGAATGCGCGGCCCCGCGAGGAGCAGGCCTGCGCGCGCGCCCGCGACGTCCGCGCAGCAGCAGTGGCAGCGGCAGCAGCACCGGCGCCGGCAGAGCAGATGGCGGCAATGGCTTGGGTGTGGCTTGGGCGCGGGCGGGAGCAGATGCAAGATCGCAGCACGACTCGCACGGCGGCCGCGGACGGTAGATCACCGCCGTGCAGCGCACTTGCACGCGCCCGCCTGAGGGTACGGCGACGCGGCCGATCTCTCGTGTCGACGACCGATCCATGCTCCCGCCGGGGGGCGCATGGCTTGCCCTTAGCTGCTTACGGACGGAGCGCAGCCCGCCTGGACGCGGCCAGGCTGAGCAGGCTGGGACGGTCGCGATGCTGCTTTGGGCGCGTCGAGCGGAGCATCAGGCAAGCGGGTCGGACGACTGCGAGGCCGAAGAAACCCAAACCGTGAATCCTGTCGCTAGGCGCCGCGCTGATTTGGCCGCGGCGCTGAACCCCTCATGGCGTCGGCGCCATGATGCTGCACGCCCCCAAAGCATGCCGCTTGGCGCAGGTGCTTGCGAGCGCAGCGGTTCCGATACGGCTGGCCGGCGCGCCTGCAGCCTCGTCCATCATACCGCGCTGCAGGTCATCTGGCGTCGCGCTCTTGACGAATCCTGCGGCTTGATTGCTGCATTCCCCAGGCAGCTGAGGGCGCGGATTCCACTTAAGCACTCGCACACCCGCCTGCTGCCCGCGTCGGCTCGACACACCCTCGCGCCGACGCAACTGAGCCCCCAGCTCTGGAACGAGGCGCTGCGCTTGGCCCTCAGATCACGGGCGCTGCCACTGGCCTCGCTTGCTTCCGCCCGCCCACGCCGTTTGGGCCCGTCGCCGCGTGTCGTCGGAACGCCCGCAGACGCTCTCGCCGCAGCACCCCCGTGCCCCCGCTACGCGCCTGCCCTTGCAACACAACTCTGGAGCCGGCCGCCGCACTCCCGCACCAGGGCCCGTGGCGCCGGCTGTTCGCTCTTCAGCAGGGCGCCATTAGCCGCAGCGCAGGCAGGCGGATGCTGGCTGCTACGTACATATTGCCTCCCGGCCAAGCTCGCTGCCACCGTCGCTCCCGCACCCGTGGTGCCGCCGCGCAGTAGAGCCGCCCGCCGCCGCTCCATTTGAGCGCGCCCGAGCCCAGGCATTCCTGACCTCCAGCAGCAGCACTCGTCCGCTTCGGCCATCGCGCATCCGGCGCCCTCCCGCCCCGCGACCTTCGGAGATTGCTCCGCGTGGGTAAAGCCAGCCAGCAGCCGTCAGCGAGCGTGCAGACAGGCCAGAATCCCGGCCCGCCACGGGCACGCTGCAGGTGTCGCGCCCGCACACACGCGCTCACACGCCCTCAGCCCTCTGCAGGCCCCCCGGAGCGCAGAGCCACAGGCAGCGCATCCCGCAAGTCAGCGTCGCTGCCGACTCGCACGGGGCTTGGCAGGCGCTTTGCATCATCGCCCGCGCGCGGAGCAGCTGTTCGCTTCGCCTCTGTGGCACTTCGCAAACTCCTTCGGCGAACCTTGCATCCCTCGACCAGCCAACGCCCACCTCGCAGCGCCCAAGGCCCGCACACCGCCGCCTCCCCATTCTTGCCGCTCCCGAGCTTTAGGGTCCGTGGGTCCAGCAGGGTTGGCAGCAGAGAGATCGATATCTCGATGCTCCGGGATCGTGCAGCGCACCCCAAGTCCGCCTGCACCGTGTCGTAGCCTCTCAGCTACCGTCGCGCCTCCCGCCGCCTTCAACCACTGCTCGTCGCCTCGAATGCGACGCCTGCGCGCGCCGCAAGTTCGACCAAGTTGACCACGCTCGTGCGAGTCCGCGCTCCGACTGCGCACGTCCGCACGTTCGCACGCTGCTATAGCGCCGCTTGAAACGCTGCCGCCGCCGCCAAGTAATTGCGCTTCCGACCTCCGTCCATGTACTCGACCACCTCGCATCTCCCTGTCTCGGCGTCCTTGAACGGCTGCATTGGAGGAAGCATAATGGATCCGTCCGGTACAATAAACCCCGCTGCTCTCAACTCAGCAGGTAGTGCGTACTTCCCTATTGCTCTCGCTGTTTTCGCGCGGCCCGCACCGCGAGCGCGTCATGCGCGTTTTCACCTTCATCAACCCGCGCCGTCCCCGCGCCCTTGGCCGCAGCGATGCTCGCCGTGCCTGCTGTCGCCCCCTCCGGTGCCAGCCCTGATTTGCTAACGTGTGTCGCCTCCCGCAGTGTTGTCAGGCTCCACCTCCAGCATCGCCCCTCAGCCAAGTCCTCGCGGCATAAAACGAAGCCGCTCGCCGGATCATGCGGAAGACGTCTACGCGACTGAGCGAGCAGATGAAGGTAGGTTGATTTTCGCTTTGCTGCATTGTGCGCATTTGGTGCCTCAGGTTCGCTAACGCCACCGTTAACCATCAGACGACTCCAAGCCACGGAAACGTGGGAGGCCGCCAAAGTCAAGAGTGTCTGAAAGTCCTCTGTCGGTGCACTCTCAGCAGCCCGCGCCTGGTCCGGTTCAAACACCGCAGCTCAAGTCCCAATCTCTGCCGCAAACATCACCACCTCAATCATCCCCTCCGAAGTCCACTCCCACGAAAAGCACGGTACTAAAGGCACTGCCGACAGTTAGAGACCATACGACCGACCAGCTTAATCCCGAAGGTGATGAGTACATACCGCGTGAATTCGACGAGGCCGGAGAGAAGAAGGTCACCACCACCGGCCATCCGCTAGACGGCAGAGAATACCGATGCCGCACGTTCTTCGTTCCTAATAGAGGCGACAAGCTTTTCATGCTTGCCACAGAATGCGCACGAGTGTTGGGTTACCGAGACTCGTACCTGCTCTTCAACAAGAACAGGTCGTTGTACAAAATCATCGCCACTCAGGCCGAGAAGGACGACCTTATCCACCAGGAGATCCTACCGTATTCTTATCGCTCTCGACAAATAGCCATCGTTACGGCCAGGTCAATGTTCCGCCAATTTGGCAGCAGGCTCATCGTCAACGGCAGACGTGTGAGGGACGACTACTGGGAGAGCAAGGCTAGGAAGCAAGGCTTTACCGAAGATGACCCGGCTGGTGAGAAGCGGCCTGGTGCAGCGAGGCAGAGAGAAGCCGCAGCAGCAGAGGCCAACAGCCACGCATTGACCGCATTGCCACACGGAGAGATCATCTACAGCAACGGACCTGGGCAATTGGATGTTCCGCCGGGCGTACACCCAGGTACTCTAGGACCTCTGCCCATGATCAATTTGGCTCCCGCAGATGAGCTCCGTGCGAGGGACTTTGGTGGCCTCCAAAGGCCAAGGCACGAGATCTCGGGCCCTGCCTACGAAGGTAGGATGATTCCAAGCACTGCCAGCGAGATTCTCAATCAAGCTGCGCACGCTGCAGAGTACAACAAGAACCTGGGCGGGCAGCGGACGGTCCGCAGCAACTACATGGACGAGTATTGGAAGAGGCCGCACGAGCCCGTGCTCGCAAATCACCAGCGTCAGCCCACGGTTGAGGGCGAAGGAGTTACGAGTGCTCAGCAAGGACTCCCGTCCCCAAGGCCGAACGCGAACGCGATGATGGCTGGGCAGCAGCAAACTTTGCCGACTCACGCTCAGCAAGGTCCATCGCAGATGATGACGCCTCAGCAGCCGTACACGCAAGCTTCGCACGCACCAAACACGATGGTTCAAACGCCGATGCGGCCTATGCACCAGCCTCCTCATTTGCAGCACCGCTCACCAGGCATGAATATGGGTCCTGGGGGCGGCGCAGGCCAACCAGGCCCGTACGGCTACCCGCAGAGCCAAATGTGGCCTCCACCGCAGCCACAGCCATCGCCGCTGTCACAGCAGCATAGCATGCAACAGTTTGGTCAGCAACAGTCGCCTCATCCACAGCCATCACCTTTGCATGCGCCTCCTCAAATGCATCACCCTCAAGGCAGTGCATCAATGCATGGAGGCCCGATGGGCTATTCGACAATGGGCGGAATGAACCCTGCGTACCGGAACATTGGCGGCAACCCATACCAGGCAAGCCCCAGCCCTCAGCACTTCAATGTGCACCCGAGCACTGCAGCGCCCCAGCCGGGCATGCAGGGCTGGTCACAAGCATCTCCTCAGCAGGCACAGAACTGGCAGGGCTTCTAATGACATCTCCTTGAACGTTGGCACAGATTTCACGGTCATGTTCCTTCACGCTCCCATTCACGCTACGGAATGGGAGCCCTCTTGCGGCGAGGTTCTCACGCCGAGCAAACATGGTCGTTGCAGACCTCGCGCGCGCTCGCACGCTTCAACGCACTTCACGCATCACACGCAAATTGATACGGGTTTGGCAACACGCAGCATTATCAGGCTTGGGTTGGCTCATCGAAGTATTGGGGTTAGGGCGGATACAACAAGGCGTTTTTCCTCCACTACGAAGTCTCTTCGAAGCACTTGCACGTTTCGGGGAGGTCAAGAGATTCTTTCGGGCATGTTTGGGTATCTTGTTTTGCGCTTTGAATCTACCGTTGGCTTTCTCGTCTTCCAGTCGCCTTCACTTCGGAAGTTGGTGTTAGTTTCCCCTTTTCTTTCCATACCCTGTATACTACGCAAAGCACAGAGAAAGGAGAAAGGAGAGAGGTCGGAGGCTTGCAGTGCTGCGCATCATCATCATGCATAATGCTGGCGGAAATACTCCCTCTATTCTTTCTACTTCCTTTTCCTTGGACGGGGAGGATCAACAGGCCCCTTCCCACGCGGCGAAAGCATAGGGATACACGTTCTTCGCTTCTCGACGCGTCCGCACAACTCCCCGACTTCGATTCTCGGTACAATTGTTTAATGGCACTAATACTCTCCCGGGCGGCTTATGGTGTGAGTCGCAGCTCGAGCCTGCTGTGGGCAGGGGGCGGTGGACCACGGTCTCTGTTTGCTCATTCGTTATTTCTTCGCTTCGCACATCAGGCTTTCTCATTTCGGGCCTTTTCTGATGGAAGAATTATGAGGTGGATGAGGACATGAGAGGAGGCTGTTTGGCAGCGGCAGCTGACACTTTCGGCCCATGGCACATGGAGATGGAACTCCTATCGAATCAATGAATCAAAACTTGGACATGAAAGATGTGCAGCGGCTCTCGCCCAGGCGGGATCGATAGGGCTCTCTGGAGGGAGTTGCGCAGTGACAGGCTCGCTTGCGTTCAGAGCTGCGCCATTGCCTCCGCGGGCCGGCAGATGATTGGGGTGAAGATCATCCATGCGGATCTCCATGTCCATGTCCACGGGGCCATCAATTTTTACTCATTGCGTGCAAGCTTGCGCGCGTCCCGTTCGATTTTAGTTTCGGGGTGCCACGCAATATTTCCCGCCACTCTGCTCGTCGCTCACGAGGGAAGACAGACGTCGCCTCTCCGCAGCAGCGTTCCCGACCCATCAGCAGCGACGCGGCGTCATCGGCCATGGTGCTCGCCCACGAGCATCCCTGTTCCCTGCTCGGCGTGGGCGTGTGCTGCTGCGCCTCCGCGGGTCTGATGCGCTCCTACACTAACTCCAGAGGTGCTAAGGAAACGGGGCCCTCGAGCGCTAGTTCTGGGCAGGCGGAGAGTCTAGTCGCACGATTGAAGCATCATCCATTGCCTACCTGCCCCCCAAATTTACCCCCTGCTTATCATACGAGCAATGCTCGCGGCAAAGCAGCAGCAGCAGCAGCTTGCTTGCTTGCTTGCTTGCTTGGGCACCCCCGTTCGCGTAAGAGCGGCATTACAGCGACTATTGAATAGAAGGTCAGCGCGCAGGGCGGGGCCTAAGCCTTCCCGGCCATGCAATGCTGGACATCTCGTCACACTCCTTCGCCCAGCGCGGAAAGAGTCTCTTGCCTGGAGTCTTTGCTGCCTCTCCGCCGGCGAGATTAGTATTGTTTGCTCTCGGCCTGGTTCCACCGCCTCGACGGCTGAATGGGGAATGCGCGAAGGGCACTAGGGGCGGATTCGGCAAGGACGCCTTATCCGATAGCGTCGTCGCTCCTCCTGCTTCCTCTTGCTACCATCCCGCCTCTTCACCTTTTGTGCCTCGGTCGGCCGGCCTCTCGTTCGGCTTGACGAGGATAGCGAGGGCAGACTATGAGCTGATGTCGGCCTTATCATGCCGCCGATGCCTACGAGGCTTGCCCCCGAGCCCAGCTGCATTTTGGCTTCGCGCTCTACGCGCTCCACCAGCGGTCGCCGGCGTGGCCCGTGAATCGAGCGAGCACGGTGGTGGCGGCGGCGGCGGCGGCTGCGGCCTGCAGCGGGGAGCAAGACGAGAGTCCCGGGGGTGAGAAGGTGAGAAGGACGACGATGAGAGGAGTGGCGGGCTTTCCGACCGCGCCCTCATGCGCATGACGATTACCCTTCTTCCCGCCCGTCTTCTCTGCCCGGCGGAGCCATGTTCCATGCCAATGCGCAGAGGACAATGCAATCGACCCTGGTCGCAGCATGTCCGCTTGGCGTTATTGTCTCCTCTCTGCTTACATCACGGAGCAGGGCGAGAACGAGGATGTGATGACGACGAGGAGAACGGCGCGGTGATCAATGGCTTGCTTAGTGAGCCAGCAGCAACGCCCATCATCAGGCCTCATGCTCGAAATAGTGCTTCGATTGCTCGCGCCCAACGGTCTGGAGCGACTTCTTGCCCGTCTCAGTGTCACTGGACCATCTCTCTCTCCTTTTCGCCTTTCTGTCCTCCCTATCAGTCGACGAATCGCTGATTGAGCGACCTCTGGTTGGCTCCATGGCGGCAAGGATACTGCTATGCCTGCCGCCGCCTGCACAGCCCGCACGTGGTCGCCGCGCACACAACCCCGTCTCGGTTCCTGCAGCTTCTTCCCGCGCCGCGGTAGCTTGCTGCTGCCGCTGCTGTTGCCTCCGCCGCCGCTGCTGCTGCGTGCGCTGCTGCATATCGATGATGGCATCCAGGGCAGCCGATATCAGGTGGCGATTATGTGGCGGCCGGGGTTGCATTTCTGACTCCGATTCTGGGCCAAACGGCCTCCACGACTGGCCCTGCATTGCTCGTTCCCCCGGGCGCCTCTCTGTTTCACCTCGCCGTCTCGTCCGGCGCAAACAGCCCGTTCAGAGGCCCGACTGCGAGAACAAGTCCAATGCTGCGCTGTAACAGGAGCATTGTTGCGTCGTCGTGCACCACCATGGTCGCAACGGTCGGATTGCACAGTGGTAGCTGCTAGGGCAGCTTGGACCGCTGAGTGCTCTTCCCGCTTCCCTTCTCCAATTGCACCTGCCGCTCGCTTCTAGTGCTGATCTGAGCTTAGCACGAAACCAAAGCCAGAACCTGGGAAGGGTGAGAGCAGGCAGCCAGGCAAGCCATGGACCCCCGCAAGCAGCCTGCGTCGGACGTTGTATATCCGTCGTCCTGCGTGGCGTTCCGGACAATGGCATCATTCTCGATACTGATACTTCATCCGCATTGCCGCAAGAGGCATACAGAGCAGACGGCGATCGTGCCTCGATGAGGGAGCCGTTCCTTGCACCTATTTGTTCCCAAGTCCATGGCCGAGACGCTGACATGACGACGATTCGGGAGCCTATGGGGAAACTGCCGAGACGCAGCCCTCCCTCCACTCGTTTCGCCCTTTGCGTTACCTGCTGCGAGAGAAAGACGAGGGAGCCCAGCGCCGCGGCTCACTTCTATTTCCTTTTTCCCTTCGGCTCGGTTTCGAACCGAATGTAGGCTGCCTGCCTTGTCTCAGCATCAGTCATCAACCTGCGAACGCCCCGGGGCCGTGGCTTGAGCTTCCCTGCCTCTTCCACTTTCTCTGTCTCTCCCTGTCTGCCCTCGTGCTGCGTCCGCCGCTGGCGAACTGCATACTGCAGAAGCTGGGGGGCTGTGCGTTCCCGCGTTGCCGCACGTCGCCGGAAAGGGGACGGGTCCCAGCAACAGCAGCAGCAAGCAGGAGCAGGAGCAGGAGCAAGGCTGCGATCATGCAGCCAAGGATCAGCATCGGCAGCCGATTGAACGATAGCTATACCCTTGAACGTCGAAAATGAAAACGCCCATTTGTCTGTGATTTGTCCTATTCGCTCCGCGTCATCGTTGCTATCATCATTTTTTTCCGCCCCAAACTGCTGCCCACCCACCTCCTTCCCGGCCTGTCAGCCTCGACGCTCCGGCGTCTTGGTTCATGGGAATTTGATTGCTTCTTTGCTTCTGCCGCAGTGCCGACCAACGGATAACACATGATCCCTGGCAGTAACGTGGCCTTTTTTGTTTGTTGTTTCTTCGTTTCATGAAGATCACTACATGGTTGCTTTTCTCATTCGTTGCACGTCACATGGCCAATGGGACAAGAAGAAGCATCACCCTAGTCCGCGCCATTGCCGCACAAGGGGCTGCATGTTGCTTTCGCCCATATTGCGCCGGACTAGCTGGTTCGGGCCATATCCGATAGGCTTTTCTTTTGGCCTGAGAGACGAAGAAAGAAAGGGAGGGAATTGGCGAACGGGGGCGGGAAAACGAGGAATGTTTTCGACGAGGAAGAGAAGCGAAAACGGCAGGGGAATCAAAAGGCCATGCATGTGAGATTTGGCCTGACCGGGAGGCAGCGCCTGCCGAGGGATTGGGTAAAGTAGGGTTTGGCGCATGCATACATACAGCATCGCCTTGCTGCTGACTGCAGCGGGCAGGGAAGAAGGGCGGGCAAAAAGCACGCAACAGCCGCGCACGAAAATGCAAAGAAACAAGATTGAGTTCGATTTTGGGACCTACATGGAATAGTTCTGGATCACCTTTTCCGCTTACTTTCTTTTTTGACCCTGCATGTTGTGGAGAAAACCGGGTTAATGTTGCTCGAACGAGACAGCAGTGGTAGGCGTCGTGGATATCGTATCGCCCCCAAGCCATTGTCGTCGCTATACGAACCCGCCTTACCCAGTCGAGGCTTTTCCCCTCCTTGCTCTCGCTTAAGGAATCACCCGCCTCTCGGCCTTGTTGCCCCCAGCAAAATCCCGTCGATATGGCAAGTCGTTACGCCTTCTTGCGTGAGGATGGGAAGGAGCCTCATCCCTGCGTGTATATATCCGAGCTTCTTTGGACGGTTGTTCGTCGCCAAGTAAGTTTGGAGCGCTGACACTTGATGGCCATTTTGGAGAAGTTCATACATTACAGAGAATGCTACAACCCCATCCCATGTAGTTGAATTCAATAGCATAAGTAGCCTATTCTCGTTCAAACAGTGAATGCACATAGAGAACAGGAGAGGTTCCGGGTTACGACCATGGAATAATCGAATACCGTCCTACATCCAGAGAAAATCCGACAACATGCTACGCAAGTTCAGGACGCTTTTCACATGGCCTACGTCGATGATGTAGTAATCTTCAGTCGGATGCTCGATGAGCACCTTCAGCACCTTCGGAACGTTCCGAAGAAGCTTGACCATCCTCGAATCAGCCTCGCTCTGAACAACACCTAACCTATGTCGAATACCCAAGTGCCCCCCCCTCCCCTGGGTGAAAGAGTGTTGGTTCTTGGTCTAGGTACAGCGCAGGAGAAAGTCCACGCCGTACTGGATATGCCTTTTGCAAATACACTAAAGGAATTGGAGCACGAACTCGGCGTCACAGGGTACCTGCGCAGAATACCAACCCATTGATGGAAAGCCGCTAAACTACCCGTGCTCGTTGTAAGGCTACTTGCCTTCCCTTGCTGCCGCCGCCACTCTCTCCGGAGCTTTCACGCAGCTTTTTGCCTTTGCCCTTTTCCGAGTGCGGGAGAGAGGGTTGGCTCGTGGGTGCAGTCTTGCTACCGGACTCTAAGTCTGCGGGCTTCTCTCTGGGAATTGGAAGATACTGGTTTTCTGCTCATTCTCACGGGAGAATGACACTTTCCCCAGGAGCTATTTCAGATGAGATTCGTTAAGCGGAAGCACTTTCGCGAGATCCCCTGCACGGAATCGCATGAGGAAGTGGCATTGGGCTGCTATTCTTCGCGGAGGGGTAAAGGAGATGCTATAGCGAGTTTCTGTGGCGACCAAATCGAGAAATATTTGTAATACCACAGTCGTACATGACGGAACTGGGCTGCTTACTTATTAAGTGCAAAGCGTTCCCAGTTACTATCCTCGAATCTCTCAAGTGTTCTGATTTGTGTTGAAGAGATACATATTACCTAAGACTTGGAAAATATTGCAGTCTTTCTCTGTGGGTATTGGAGCCAATATCCGGAATTAAGTGTTGGTTTAAACGTCGTACAGTGTCATGCAGACAAACACTTCAACTACACATAACAATTAATGAAGTTCATCTTATGAGGCTGATATTGGCCCCAAATCTACTACTGTGTTTGTTCTGCTCGCCATGGCCGTTGCGTAAATTCGCGTTGTGGAATTTTGAGGGGACGGAAAAAAAATCCTCTACCAAGCCAACGAGCCGACTGCTGCAACTTGGTTCATTGCCTTGCGAGTTCAAGACTTGCTGCTCTTTGGTTCGATCCTGGAGTATGGTGAACGTGATGCCGTTGCTCTTTGTGAAGCAAAAGTGCTTAATCTATGTGCGGATGTATAACCTGCGACACTATTCCTCCAGGGTATTAATTCTCTACAATGGAAAGAACTGGATTTCGATTTCCTGACCGACTTGCATTAGTACATAGCAATAAGGCGGGATTTACCATCCTCTCCGTGAGGCTCGTCAGAACCTTGCTTGGCCGCTTTGGATTGAGTATTTCAAACGATATCTGTATCTTCGCTCTTTCCACTGCTGACCTTTGAAGATTCCTTTACCTCTTCAACTCAACATGTCATCTGTGCTGGTAGCAATTCACCGGCTCTCATCTTCTAAATGCATTGGATTTTGCTACAAGCATGAACAGCATTCCGACCCATCTACAAAGAGACAGCCATGACCAGCAAACCAGAGAAAAGAGAACAAACAGTAAAATTGATTCGTAACAAGCCCTGCATCCCATTCCCTTGCTATACGCATGCCCATCTTCTACAACTCCGCTGCGATTCTGAGCCAAAATGCTCTCTCATCTGCAGACGGCGTGGCATCGTTTAATCAAAGCTATACCTCAACCACTCGCCAACCGCCCTCAAGCTCTCCCACCTGACCGTCTCGTCCTTGTCGGCCATGAGCTCCATGACGCGGGCCTTGAGGCCGATCTTCTCGAGCGTGGGTCTCTTCTCGGGCACCTCGCGGATGAGGCAAGCAACATCGTTGCAGCCGACGGCAAGCACCTGCTTGTCCTGCTCCCACGGCTTGGCCAAGATCTCGGCGAGCTTGCGCGGGAGATCCGCATTGCTTTCCTCGACAATACGCCGCGCGTTCTCGCGCCAGAAGGCCGGGTTGCGGTGCGGCGGCGACCAGCGCAGGTGGCCCGAGTGCACCTCGGCTGCGTACTGGTCGAACGTCGTCTGTGTCTTGGTGTACTCCTCGAGCATGTCCTTGAGCGCCGTCAGGTCCTCCAGCAGGTCCTCGTCCGTCAGGTGCCGCGACTGCAGCGCCTGCAGGTGCTGGGGCAGCTTGGCCAGCGTCGCCGCCGGCAGTAGCGAGTCCGGGCGCGCGCTGAAAAGGTTGCGAAGCGTGGACAGGAGAAGGCGGGTCGTCTTCTCCTTGGGCGATGCGCGCAGGAGCTGCGCGTACAGAGTGACGAGGTCGTGTTCCCTGCAGGGGCATCGTAAGTATATTTGGCACGGAAATGATGGCAGAAGTAGTGCAACTTACTCATCCAGGCCATCAGCCACGAGCTTGGCTTCAAAGCTCAGCTGCCATATCACAAGAAGAACGTGGTACAGGAGCTGGAGACCGACGCCTCCAGCCAGGCCAACGTCGGCGGCGCTGCGGACGCTAGCAGTCGTGCTCCCGTACAGAGTCGAGTCAGTGTCCTTCACGTTGCCTGCCGCCGTTCTGAGAATGTCAACCAGGGGGTTCAGCGTCTCTTTCCTCTGCCTCCAGAACAGCGATCTCGCCTTGGAGGTTCTCAGCAACGCCGAGTACTCCTGCACGGCAATGTCCTGGAGACCGGCATCGGAGCTCTTTGCCAAGGTCGCCAGGTAGGTGTACAGCTGCGGCAGGGCTTCCTCGACCTGCGCAGACTGCTTGGGGTTCGAGACCAGGGACTCGGATATCAGAGCGGTGAGGACGGCTGATGCCAGAAGCGGGATGGGGTCCTCGGGATTGGTCGACTGCTTCAGCAACGGCAGGAAGGGCGCGAACGGCTGCGAGTGCTGCGTCAAGGCGGTGAGAAACGACGGGATGTCTGAGGGCGGCACGTTAGCATCCGAGCAAGAATGCCACGATGCAAAGGCGGCAACGAAGGGCTGGGAGGCACCGCACCTTCCAAGAGGTCGCCGGCGAGCACCAGCATGTACTGGATAATGTCCTGACGCTTGCCCTTCTGCGCGGCCTGGAAGATGTCCTGCGAGTCATCGCTGCCGAGCAGCAGAGCAACAAAGCTCTGCGAGTCCTGCTCGATGGCCTGCTTGCGCTGCTCTTTCCGGACCTTGTCAATCGACTTGATCTTCTTGAGGTCCTGGTCGGTGATGGTCTTGGCGCGCACGGCGCCCTCCCACGAGATGGGGCGGGTGCGGATGTTGTTCTGCAGCGAGAGGATGTAGGTGGGCGGGTCGAGCGACATGGCGGCGGCGGGCATGAGGTGCGAGGCGGAGGCGGTAGTGGGGGAGGATGGGCGGTTGGCGATGGGCAGCTTGGTGCTTCTTGGGTTGGAGTTGCCCGCCGGAGCTCCACGCGCTCGTGCACAATGACGAATCCCTGCAACAGCTCAGCTCCCGCACCTCCACCCCTCCTCTCCACCACCCCCCGCCACGCCATGGCTGCCGCTTTCCACCCTGGCAAGCGCCTGTCATTCAACCGCGACCTCTGCACCGTGCGCTATGTCGGCCAGGTGCAAGGCACCAAGGGCGAGTGGCTGGGCGTCGAGTGGGACGACCCGACGCGTGGGAAACACGATGGCTCGCACGCCGGCGTGAGGTACTTTGAATGTATGACATCCCTGCGCTTGCACAAGCTAGACTGACGGCTTTTCCATTAGGTAGGCCTGAGAAAACATCCGACTGCCGGCTCCTTCGTGCGGCCCAATCGCCCGTCTGATCCGCCGCTGTCCTACGTCGAAGCCCTGAAGCAGAAATACGCCTCCGAGCCCGTCGAAGACCCGAGTGTCTCAAACATTGACATTGTTGTCATTGGAAAGGCCCCTGATAACGTGCCGGTGAACTCGTCCGGCAAGGTCATCATGATTAGCGGCAAGGAGGCTGAGGAAGTGGGCTTCGACAAGATCCGGAAGAAACTTGCAAACCTGAAGGAACTCCGCATCGTGCTACTCGACGGCATGTGCATGGAAAGACCCTTTTCTAAGCTTTTCGAACACGCTGCCGAGATCGCCGTTGAAAAGCTCACGGACGTCAAGGATGCATCTCCGAGCATCCAAGAACTGGACCTCAGCCGGAACCTGTTCGAGGAGTGGAGAGAGGTGGCATCGATATGTGTTCAGCTCGAGAACCTCAGGCGGCTAAGGGTGGACGGCACCCGGCTCAGGGACCTCCGACTCGATGGCTATCTATTGTCCGCTTTCACTCAAGTCTCAACCCTGAGTCTCGAGGATACTCTGCTGAGCTGGGAGGACGTGACAGGCATATGCTCTGCATTCCCAGCCCTGGCAATCTTGACCCTCACCAGCAATGCATACGACAAGCTGGGGCAGACCCATCTGCCATCAACCATAACTGAGCTCATTCTGGAGAAAAACTACTTCCGCTCGTTGGATGATCTCCGTTGCCTGACGAAGCTGCCCAATCTTCGATCACTGAAGCTGAAAAACAACTTGATTTCTGCGATTCGCGACCCCCACTTGGCGGGCGAGGAGCCACTGGTATTTTCTGACAGCGTCTCAGAAATCGATCTCGTACATAACTCCATTGAGGATTGGGATTTCATTGACAGCCTTCCTTCCGTCTTCCCGGGCCTCACGTCCCTTCGGATCTCGAGCAACCCTCTTTACCACGGCCTACAAGCTGTTGATGGCAAGCCCCTGACGGCGGATGATGGCTACATGCTAACCATAGCGCGTTTGGGCAACCTCAAGATCATGAACTTCAGCACGGTAGTCTCCCCCCGATCATTTCAATTGACGTTAGTGGCTGACAGCTGGCCGCCAGATTTCGGCAAAAGAACGGCTCAATGCGGAAACGTACTACCTTTCTCAAATTGCTGCCGAGCTGTCCAATGTACCCGAGGGCCAAGAGTCAAAGGTTACGGCTACACATCGACGATACTCTGAGCTGTGTGCTGAATACGGCGAGCCTACGATCGTCCGGTTGGATGCCGATGCGGTGAAACCCAACTCTCTCGCAGCTCGGTTGATCAACTTTACCTTCTACCCTGGAAGCTCGGTGAAGGCGAAGCTCGAAGGCAAGGGGAAGGCGGTCGAGGAATTCAGCGTCGAACTGCCCCGCAGCTTCACGGTTTATAGTATGCTTGGAGTAGTGGGTAAGCGGCTCGCGATGTCGCCCCTGGACCTGCGACTTTTCTGGGAGACAGGCGACTGGGTACCGGTTGGAGAGGAGGGCGCAGTGGAGATTGAAGAATGGGAGTCGAGCGACGAGGAGGATGGCAAGGCGGGCGAAGGGTCGGTGGTTCGAGAGGTGGAATGGGTTGCGGGGACGAAAATGGTGGGGACGTGGGTCGAGGGAATGGAGGCACGGGTGCGGGTCGAAGTCAAATAGAGCGGGAGGTGGGAATCGAGCTGCTTAGCGATATTCTGGCAGGCGGAGACGGGGTAATGTTCAGTGTTGAGGTTGGGTAGCGGGAGTGGCGCGCAGCCCTACGGTCGCAGCTCGCGCCCGGAGCGGACAAGCGCACGATAGTCGGCCGAAGCCAGGGATGACAAAGACGCTTATACGCATTGGCGGCGCGTTCATTGGCAGCGGCAGCGCGCAGCTGCGCCCGCTCGTCATCGAGGCGATGCCGAATTTTTGTCTTGTCGACACGGCATGCCGAGCCATGTGGTTGCGCGCTTATGTCCTGGCTTCCGAGCCCGCGATTCTCGCTGGAGATCTGGCCACGACTTATGTCGACCGCACGTCCGCTCAAACCATTACGGACGAAAGAGGCCAGAACCACGATGATTGACACGCAGCCTCGGCTCTTCGCAGCGCAGCCGCTTTCTGCAGCTCGACCGACGCTCTTCTGTGGATACTGGATCGACGAGCCTACTCAGCAAGAAGCGGTCACTCAGCCTCTCCGGCGCCGCGGCTCCGATTGGTAGGTACGACCAGCACCAGCACCAATGAGCTCAGCTGCGATGTGCCAGCCTCAGCCTTCTCACCACCTCCACCCTGCTCCCGATCAGCGCATTGACGACGACGCGACCGCCTGTGGATCCCGCGTGGCTGCCCGCTGTATCGTGCGTCCGTGCACCCGCTGTCTCGAGCCCTCGCCGCTGCCCGGCCGTAACCCTTTCGTGACGCTTAGCGGCCGTAGGTAGGCCTGCCTTTGCTGCTCCTCCCTGCCCTGCCCTGCGCTGCGAGCCCCAGCCGAGCTTCTCGAAATCCGCGCACCCGGCGGCCGGTCGTATCATCCACCCCGTGTTGTTTCTCGCTGCGTGGCGTTCGTGCATCTACACTTCCACCCGCGTCCTTTATATAACCCCGCGTTGGCTGCCCGGCAAGATGCTTTCTTACTTGAATCTAGCAGAGAACCTTTCTCTTCTTTCCACATCCACTCCAGACAACATGGCCGACTCCAACGAAGTCCCCATTCCCCAGGTCCCTGGCCTGCCAATCATTGGGTCCGTCCCGCCAACGCCCTCTGCTGCCGGCGAGTACTGACGATTCTGCAGCAACATGAATGATTTCGACGCTGCCTACCCTCTTGGCTCCATCATTCACATGGCCGAGACCTATGGTCCGCAGAACATCAGCCCTCACCTCTGGCGGCGCAGAGCTAACACGCACTCCAGGCTCCATCTTCAGATATGTCCTTGCCGGCCAACCACGCATCGTCGTGAGCAGCCAAGCATTGGTCAACGAAGTCTGCGATGAGAAGAGATTCATGAAGAAGGTGGCCGCCGGTCTGGAACAGGTCCGCAACGGCATCCACGACGGCCTGTTTACCGCCTACGGGCCGCACGAGAAGAACTGGGGCATTGCCCACCGCATCCTCATCCCGGCCTTTGGCCCGCTCTCCATCCGCGGCATGTTCGACGAGATGCACGACATTGCGAGCCAGCTGGTCCTGAAGTTCGCGAGGCACGGGCCCAACCACCTCATCGAGGTCACCGAGGACTTCACGAGGCTGACCCTGGACACCTTGGCCCTGTGCGCCATGGACTACCGCTTCAACTCCTTCTACTCCGCCGAGATGCACCCCTTCGTCCAAGCCATGGTCGACTTCCTCATCGAGTCGGGCAACCGGTCAAGGCGACCCGCTATTGCCGAGCCTTTCTACCGCGCCGCTCAGTACAAGTACGATGCCGACATCTCCATTCTCCAAAAGACCGGCCAGGAAGTCATTGATGCGCGGCGGAAGAACCCAACCGCGAAGAAGGATCTGTTGAACTACATGCTCGAGGGCCGCGATCCCAAGACCGGCGAAGGTCTTAACGATAGCAGCATCATCGACAACATGATCACTTTCCTCATTGCCGGCCACGAGACCACCTCTGGCCTGCTCTCCTTCACCTTCCACTACCTCCTCAAGAACCCCCAGTCTTACGCCAAGGCCCAGCAGGAGGTCGACACCGTCATTGGTCAGGGTCCCATCACCGTCGAGCACATCACCAAGTTGCCCTACATCAACGCTGCCCTCCGTGAGGCCCTGCGCCTGAACCCTACAGCGCCTATGATCACCGTGTCGCCAGAGAAGGACGAAGTCGTCGGTGGCAAGTACCGCATCCCGGCCGGTGAGCCTGTTAACCTCTTGCTTCATACCCTCCACCGTGACCCCAAGGTCTGGGGTGAAGATGCGGAGCAGTGGAACCCGGATAGGATGCTGGACGACAACTTCAACAGGATTCAGAAGGAGTTCCCCAATTCTTGGAAGCCTTTCGGCAACGGCATGCGTGCTTGTATTGGCAGGCCGTTCGCCTGGCAGGAAGCAGTCCTGGTCGTGGCTATTCTGCTCCAGAACTTCAACTTCGTCGCTGAGGATCCATCCTACTCGCTCAGCTTCAAGCAGTCTCTCACCATCAAGCCAAAGGACTTCCGCATGCGCGCCATCTTGCGCAATGGCCGCAATCCCACCACACTTGAGCACCAGCTGGCTGCCGGCGCCACCAAAGAGCATGCCACTTCCGAAGCTGCCCTCCCTAGCAAGCAGGCCGAGTCCCAGAATGGTATTCCCTTCTCCGTTTTCTACGGCTCCAATACGGGCACCTGCGAGGCGCTTGCTCGCAGACTTGCCAGTGATGCCGCCGCCCATGGCTTCCGCGTCGCAACAGTCGACTCGTTGGATTCCGCAAAGGACAACTTGCCCAAGGACCAGCCTGTTGCGATCGTCACGGCTTCATATGAGGGCCAACCGGCTGATAACGCGGCGCACTTTGTTGCCTGGTTGGAGGGTCTGAAGGGCAACGAGCTCGATGGCGTGAACTACACCGTCTTCGGATGCGGCCACCACGACTGGGCTGCCACTTTCCATCGCATTCCCACCTTTGTGGACAAGGTTCTCGAGGAGCGTGGTGCGAAGCGCGTTGCTCCTTTCGGCACGGCTGATGCTGGTCATGGTGACATCTTTTCTGACGTAGGTGCACTGACCTGAAGTCTTGGAACCTCTTTACTGACGAGTCTTTCTGTAGTTCGAGAAATGGGAGGACGAGCAGTTCTGGCCGGCAATGAAGGAGAAGTTCAACGCAGCCGGAAACACCGACGCCCCGCTTTTCGAGCAGCTTGAGGTGCAAATATCTGCCCCCCGCGCATCACTTTTGAAGCAGGAAGTCAAGGAGGCTCGCGTCATCGAGGCCAAGGTCCTTACTCACCCCGACGTGCCCGAAAAGCGCCACATCGAGATCCGGCTTCCCTCAGACATGACATACTCGGTTGGCGACTATCTTGCCATCTTGCCGCTCAACCCCAAGGAGAACGTTGCCCGTGCGATGCGTTATTTTGGTCTTGCCTGGGACAGCATGGTCACCATCTCGACCGCGGGTCCTACAACGTTGCCCACGGGCATGCCTGTTTCGGCCGCCGATCTCTTCGGAGCGTACGTCGAGCTCGCGCAGCCCGCCAGCAAGCGCACCGTCACCACCCTCATTGGAGCGACCAAGGACGAAGAAGCCATCGCCGCCCTGAAAAAGCTTGCTGGCGACGACTTCGACGCCGAAGTCACCGGCAAGCGCCTTTCCGTCCTCGACATCCTCGAGCGTTTCCCCTCCATCATGCTCCCGCTCCCTTCCTTCCTCCAGCTCCAGCCGCCGATGCGAGTCCGCCAGTACTCAATCTCCTCGTCGCCGCTGTCTAGCCCGAATTGCGTCACACTGACCTACGCCGTCCTCGACCAACCGTCGCTCGCGGCGCCCGACCAACACCGCCACATCGGTGTCGCGTCTTCGTACCTCTCCCACCTCGACGTTGGCGACGCCCTGCACGTCAGCATCCGCCCGTCTTCGCAAGCCTTCCGCCTCCCCGCCGACCCGGAGGTGACGCCCATCATCATGGTCGCTGCCGGCACGGGCCTCGCGCCCTTCCGCGGCTTCATCCAGGAGCGCGCGGCGCAGGTCACCGCGGGTCGCAAACTCGCCCCCGCGCTCCTCTTCTACGGCTGCCGCGCGCCCGGCAAGGATGACCTCTACAGGGAGCTCTTCGACGAGTGGGAGGCCAAGGGCATCGTGCAGGTGCGCCGCGCGTACAGCCGCGCCAAGGACCAGAGCGACGGCTGCGGATACGTCCAAGAGCGCCTGTGGAAGGACCGCAAAGATGTTGTCGAGTTGTTCGATGCGGGCGCCAAGGTTTTCGTTTGTGGTAGCGCCGCCGTCGGGCAGGCTGCTAGCAAGGCGTGTTGCGAGATCTCGCTCGAGAGGCAGCTGGAGTTGGGCAATGACACGAACATGGAGAAGGTGGAGAAGTGGTTCGAGGGAATTAGGAACGACCGGTTTGCGACGGATGTGTTTGCTTAAATGCAGACGGGCATGGATGCGTTGGTGGTTTCCTCGGAATTTTCTTTTTTCATTCTGCCCCTTGAGGACGGGGTTGTCTGTTTCTTATTCTAACGGCCGGTTTGTAGCGAACTTACATGTCGCTCCTCTATAGATAAGTCATGTTTAGGAATTAGCACCATTGGAACGTCCGTACTGCGGCCATGACCGAGCTACGATATAATTCTTGAGCAAGAAAGACTAAGGTATTCTTCCTACTCTACTATACATCCTCGAGGGCATAAACACATCGCATCGCTATGCATGAAAAAAAAAAAAAAAAAGGAGACGACCGAGATCAATTAACTCCAACCCGGGGCATCATCATATTCCCACCACCGCCGTGACCAGACCAACGACCACCACCAACACCCACCCTGTCACTCCCGGCGCCAGCCCCGCCGGCCCGCCGGACACGTGTGCGATCTCGGGGAACCCGGTCACATTGACGCCGTCCACCCTACAGACGACGTCGCAACGCTTCTCCTTCCTCTTCCCCAACACGCTCGTCGTCTTCTTCTTGTCCGCCGCCCTCCCGCCATCCCCAGCCACCATCATCCTCCACAACCAACCTCCCAACCCGCCATCGCCCCCAGCGAAAACCGGCGCCCCGCTCTCCCCTCCTCCCTCGTCCGTCCCAAGACCACCGCCACCACTCCCCCTCTTCACCTTCCTCTTCTTCTCGTCGTCAGCCCCGGCATTCGGCCCGCCGACCGGCCCGCTCGTGTTGAACACCATCTCGACCCACTGCACCTGCAGCTCGGCGGCGGCGCCGACGCTCATGTTGCCGCTCCACTCGCCGCCGTCGGACCACATGTTGAGCACGAGGTACGACGGCTTGCGCGGAACGCTGTACGTGTTGGTCGCGCGCAGCTCGCCGTCGAGGTACCAGTTCGACCTGGTGGTGCTTCCGTCTGCCCGCGGCAGCCAGTCGATGCGGTGCTCGTGCCAGTCGCGCCACGACGGCAGCCGCGCCACCTTGAGCGAGGCCTGCGGCACCTCGTCGCCGGCCGTGTCGAGGGCGGGCTGGTTGGTGTAGCTTTTTTTCCCTCCCCCCTCGCCGTTAGTTTTTCTCGTCGTTGGGGGAGGGGGAGGTCGAGTGATGGAGAGGATGATGGGTAGTTGGTGATGTTTCTCTTACCGGATCACGGCATCCGGGTCGTCCGTCAGGATCTCCATGTCGCTCTCGTTGTCGTCGTCGAAGTAGGTGAAGAAGCCGGCGACGGCGCCGGCGTCGCCGACGACGCGCGCGCGCATGCGGAGCGAGGCGTGCATGACGTTTTTCTGCATGTTCTCGACCTCGGCCGCGGATTGGAAGTCGTCGAGGCGGACGGTGCGGAGGGTGAGGTAGGTGGGGAATTCGATGTCCGGGTTGCCCGTGTCGCTGGCGTTGGTTTGTGCTGGTTGGGTGTGAGGAAAGGATTTGGAGGAGGAAGAAGAAGGAAAAAAAAAAAAAAAAAAAAAACACCACTCACAAATATACACGTTCCTCGCACTATTCTGCATCCGCACCGGAAAGTCCTCCGTCGCCGGCTTGCCCCAGTTCTGGATGCCCCAATCCCGATTCCACGCCGAGCCGTTCAGGTACGCCGCGTCCTCGGCCGCCACCGTCTCCAGCCCTTCGTCCTCGTCGTCCGTCACGGGGTCGGGCGCGTCGCCGCCGTCGCTGCCCTTGGCCGAGTACTGGCCCGCCGACGTTGCCAGCGAGCGGAAGTCCCAGAAGCGGTGGTAGGTGAAGTAGTGCGGCTCGCTCTCCGACATATCGTCGCTCGTGCCCGAGTCGAGCGTGTAGCACGTGCAGTTGGCTGAGTTGTCCTTGAGGACGGGCTGGTCGTCATCGTTGTCGTCATCGTCGGCTCGCACGGCGCGGAAGATGTGGGTGGAAAGGAGGAGAAGAGAGAGGAGCGCGAGGGGGGAGGAGCGGGGTGTGGGGACTGGCCGGGAGATCCACATGGCACGAGCGGGCAAGGCGGTGTTGATGATGTGTGCTGTGGGTGGGTGGTTTGACCACCAATTACGTGCTGTGCCAAAAGGGCGGTAATAGTGATTGTGGAGGAACGCTTTGTAATAAGATGGAAAAAAGCAACGAGCAAAAACAAAGGGTGAGGAGAAGTGTACGGTAAGATGTGAGCCACAGCAAGACCAGCAGAACCTAATGCCAGACAGCGCCGTCAGGCAGTTATAACGGCGACAACGCTCAGACCGTGCGGGTACATCCTCCGCTTAGCGTGCTCAAGTTGGCGCGATGATAGGGTGTTGGGGAAGGGAGGAAGAAAAGAGAGCAGGCGTTTGAGTTGAGCGATGGCGAGACAGCAGCCTTGAGCTCGTATTGCGCCCTGCGCCCCAATTCCAGCCCCAGCCCGTACCTGGCAATCGTGCCCGCCACACCAGGCTCGTTTCTGCCCAGGTCTAGCCCCAAACGGGCAGCGGCACACAATGCAGGCGCTTGACGGGCGCCACCATGCCCTCTGCTGCAGCTAAGCCTATATATAACCTTACCAAGCCGGCCGCATCAGGCAACAACAGCGACCGGCATCGTTTCATCGCCCCATGTGTTCCCCTCGCTCCTCCGCCGCGCCGGCAGCTCGGCATCACGCAATTCGTCACCGCATCCTGGCAGTCCCCAGGGTCCGCTTGTGAAACAAGGGAAAAAGTATATCGATAAAAGAAAAGTGAAACTACAGGGGGCGATCGTGACATACGAGAATCAAGAGACTTGAGGCCGTGAGCCAAGCTGTCGGTTGGACTATGCTATGTACAGTGCGCTTATATGTACCTTATACAGTATCTGATGTCGTCGTATCAACCGACTATATCGAGGCCGAGGCCAGGGGGAAAATGAGAAATTCTGCGCGGTGGCGGCGCGGCGTGAGTTCGCGTGTCGAGCACGGCGATGTTTTAAAACGATAGTGAACGAAAAAGCGGTTAACATTCGAAGTCGACCTTTGCCTTACAAGCGTCGCCCCGTAGTCTTGTCGCACTGCCTGGCAAACCGCTCCCGCACGGCAGAGTCGGCGCCCGCATGGGAAGAAGAAAGGTGCTGGGGGTGTTGCGAAACGAGAGTCCATGTGCGGCCATGAGATATCAGACAGCCAACAGTAGCGCGTGAAGGGGTGTTTCCGTCCAAAAAAAAAAAAAGAAAAAAAAAGACAGAGCAGATAAAAGGTACTATGGCCAAATAGACACGACGCCGCCGTTGCAAAGTGGCGGGTGCGAGAAACGAGAAAAGAAGGGAAAAAACACAACTCCGTTGGAATGGAAGTAGTGGGAAATATAAAGGAAAAAAGACCACCCGGAGAAACCAGAATTGCTAACGTGATTGGGTATTTGCTTCGTCTCTGCTCAACATCCTCCACCTCTTGCTTTTTCATTCGGTATTTTCCCCGCACTCGAACCAGCTCTCGCCAGCTCGGTCCTCCTCCACGTCGTCTAGCACGCCAGCCTCGCGCAACTTTTCGTTCAGCTGTTCCTGGAGCGACTTTGCCTTGCCCTGGTCCATCGACTCGCGCTTAACTTGTTCCACCAGTGATAGGCCGGCCAGTCGACGTCCGTCGAATGTTGTGCGCATATTTAGAGACCGGCGCGATGTGGTGAGTGATCTCCGCTTTTCCGGCGTTGTTGTCACGAAAGTCACGAAATGAATCCCGGGAGTCCCGAAAGGACTCCCGGTTGTCGAAAGATTCATCGTCCGCCTCCATTATCTTGGTCGGAACGTCGGGGACGTCGTCGTTCCTGTACTGCTGCAGGCTGCGCCTGTCGGGTGTCGTCGCCGCCGATGCCATCGACATCGATGTGCTTGACCTGTTGTGCACGAGATCCGGCGTAGGCGGGATGCTCGAGTGCCTGTTGCTGGGACGCAGGTAGCTCGACTCCTCGTCCCCCATCTCGCTTCCGTTGGTCGTGGCATCCCCGTGCCCGTCGACAGTGCCATCCTCGGAACCAGCAAGAGACTTCTGGCGGCTGTGGTTGCTGCCTTCGTCGCTGTCGGCGGCTTGCGCGAGGTGCAGGCCTTGGACAGCAGCTTCACACTGCTCGGAGATGTTCTTGATGATGTAGGCAATGGCGTCGGTCTTGTCGCGCAGGTGCCTGTCGGCAACATCAGCCATACTGAGTGTGGAGATACGCTTGCGTGACACCGGAGTGCGGCTCTCCTCCACGGGCGCCTCGCCGAAGCGGCTACTAACCCGGCGAGACGCACGTGAAGAGGCCCGAGAATCGACGCCACGGATGGTGCCGGTGTCGGAGCCGTCCTTCTCGTTCTGCTCGTTGCCATCAAACTCCTCGCGCGCATCTTCGAAACCGGCCTCGATGTAGTCGCTTATCTCAGGATCCGACGTGAGCGACTTGACAATGTGGTGCATGTGGTGCGATTGGCCATCGATGAGGGCGCGCAGGTGTAGCACGACGCGCTGAGCCTCGTCTCTCTGGCGCATGAGCTTGGAGTTGTCGACTTCGAGCCCCTGGAGCTCCTTTCGGTTGCGCTTTCTCTCGCGCTCCAGCTCCTCGGCAATCTCCTGCTGCAGAACGAGAGCCTCGAGGGCGTCGTCACGCTGCTTCTCGGTGCCAGAAAGGCGGACGGTGAGTCTGGCGGCATCATCCTTCTGCTGGTCGATAAGGTTCGTGAGGCGGCGGTTCTCGCGCTTGTGGTTCTCGATCTTAACCTTGAGCTCGGACGTCTCCTTGGTGAGCTGCTCGGCGAAGGTCTGGAACTTAAGGAACTGTTGCTTCCAGCTCTCAAGCTCCTCAACGAGGAAGTTGTTCCTCTTAGACACCTTGGTCAACTCGGTGTCCATTCTGCCCTTGAGGTTGATGAAATCCTGCCATGCCTCCATGGCGTCACGCGAGTACTGGTTGCGCTCGCGGACGATTTCGTTGAGGTGTCTCATCGATACCTTGGTCATCAAAGGCTTCTTCTGCGAACCGCCAAAGATAGCCTTGACGCCGGTGTTGCGGCCCTTCATCTGACAGTTAGATCGAATCTTGGAATCGAAAAATGCGTGGCTTACTAGTTTCTCGCACATGTGGTCCATGACGCCCATGACGGCGTCCTGGTTCCACCACTCGGGGTCCTGGATGCTCTCGACCTCACCACGCATGACAATGATCTGACCGGCCGGGACCAGCTTACCGCCTCCGTAGGCGGAGCGCAGGTGCTGGGGAACGCCAGATGGCGCCACCTCGCCACTCATGGCCTGGGTCAGGCGATTGATCATCTTACTCCTCTGACCCTGAGTAAGAGTGCTAGGGGGGTTCGAGGTAAGGACAAAGTTGCGGTCCAGGTCGATGACCAGAGCGTCGTTCGGAGCGGTAAAGAGAGTGCGGCACTCGGCAGTGACACCCAGAATGTACGGACCAGGCTCCTCGACCAAACTCTTTGCGTGACGGGCGTGGATGACGGGGACGTATAGGCCGCTCCACTCGTAGACACGGACCATGTATCGAATGGTCTCGGCAGCAACAGTGAGCATGGCCGGATAGTGACTGACGAAAATGATGCGCCTGGTCGGCGAAACAGCGGCTTCAACCACGCCAACGATGTTCGGGATGGAAAGACACGTGAAGAGGGGCCACATGGCGAAGTTCTGGAAGCCAGTCGGGGAAGACGGGAACTGGTAGCAAAGAGCATAGTCTTTCATGTCGATGCGGACGAGATCGTTGAGCCTGGGAGCGGGGAAACTTAGGATGCGCGAGACCTCCTCGGCGTGGAAGAGGTTAGTGGCCTTGTTCCAGTGGATCCACATGCCGCGGAGGTAGTCGCCGAGAAGATTGTAAAGCGGGTATCTCGAGAGGAAGCTCAGGCAGTAGGGAATCCAGTAGGTCTCATCGGGCGAGTCGTAGAAGTCGTTCTCAGTCCTCTTGCGCAGCTCCCGGATCGTCTCCGCCCTCTTCTCGTCGGCGCGAGACCAGACGCGAAGAGCAATGCCGTAAAGAGTGTGGGATGAATCTTGCTGGAGAACAAACGAGTGGTGGACGCAGTGTGGCTGCTGCTTACCCGTGCAGATTTCCACATCGTGGGGAAAGCAAGCCTGTCAGACGCTTGTTAGCATTTTGTTCTACGTGCAGAATTCGCGACCGACTTACCCGCATAGCAGCGTGCAGCGACCTGGCAATCTCGTTGTCCTGTTCAAGCCTAGGGCTGCTTCCCAGGATCTCGGGAAGCCAGAACTGGCCAACCGCGCCCTTCATGTGCTGGATTTTTCCCTGAGGCGGGGACGGCGCCTTGACCCATTGCGACGGCTCGCGGCCAACACCACACACCATGTAGGCATGAGTGAGGGTTTTGGGGGTGCGCTGGCCGGGCTTGACGGTGAGCTGCGAAGGCAGCGGCTGGGTGATCCGGGAGTGCAGCGAGGACGTCCGGCTGGGGATGAACAGGCTGTTCTCGCCCTGCGCAGTTGACGGCCGGTCGGCATCGCGGGTGCGAGGACGCAGGCTGAGCGAGGGCGCCATGGTGGAAGCTGGAGAAGCGAAGGGACGAGCGGATGGCGGACAGTACTAATTGAGCAGGCCCGGAGGCGCTCGCGGAGATATCAGAGGCGGCGATGCGCTGGACGGCGTTGCAGCTAGCTGGAGAGCAAGCAGCCGGCAGGGCGCGGTCGCTCGACGTGGCGTGGTCAAGCAATTGGAAGGACCAGACTCCGGACGCTGGCTGAAGACTGCGAGGGACGGAAGCAGAAGGAGTGGAGGGGAGGCGTGGGAATATTGGGACGGAGAGCTGTGGTACGCGGACGGGGGTACGCTGGGCAGGCTCCTAATGGCCGGCGCGGGCAGCGCTAGGCACGACGGTAATTGAGACGTGATATCGCTGGGCCCGCTTGCTGGGCCGAGCAACCCGCAGGGGGGAGACGTCCTCCCGCGCGACTGAGGCGTCCGTGGGCTGTGGGCTCTCCACCTGCTCGCGCCTCGCTACGTGCCACCGTGCCCGCCCGCGTGGCAGCTCAGCGGAGGCAGCCTCAGACGCGGCATGCGCCTGCGCCCGCGCGACTCAGCGGCCGGCAGTGGTGCTGGCAATGAGCCGACCGAGACTCTGTGCCATCATCTCCGCCACCCTCCCGCCCCAGCGCGCAGGACGTCCCCTGCGGCCTCAGTATTTGGCTCGCAGCAAGCGCGCGCATTGCGCATAGCACCGCAGCGATCCATTAATTCCGCCGCGCTCAGTCGCTATATCTCCCACACACGGCTGCGCGAGCGCGATGTTTGCTGCGGGCCCTAGCGCAGCAGCGATGGCCGTTAGTGCCGGGGCTGCAGTGCCCAATGGGGGTGCCATGTGCTGCTTCTGGCCGGCCTGTGCCCCTGATGCGCGGCTGGCATCAGCTCACTGGATTGGGGCCGAGTTGCTGCGCGTGGCTTGGCCTGGAGTGCCAGATTGATGAGAAACGGCTCTTCTGCAGGCTGGCGGCCCCGGCTGCGCAGCCGGCCTGGTGAAACGCACACTGTCCGCGTCGGCGGGTCGCGGCTGGGCAGGAAAAGTGATAGCTCCTACCTCTGCAGCGCGGCTGGCTGGCCATGGCACGCGTAGCCAGGCTGAGACGGGGATATGCATGCTGTGCGCAGAGGCCGGCCTCCACACGAAGCGCTGCGATCGAGCAAGCGAGAGGAGGCTGCAGCCGGTGATCGGCGCGACTCCTTCCAGCTGGCGCGCTAGCTCGCGCGGAGACCCTGGTGCTGGCCCAAGTCCGCCGCCGACTCCGCTGCAAACTCTACTTTGCTCTGCACGTCGTCATCGCCATTCGAGCTTAAGCTTCACCGAGCTGCATCTCACTGCTCGCGCACTCGGCCTCCCGCGCTCACATCTGATCGGCTGCCTGCCCGGGCCGCGGAATCTCCTGTCGCTCCTCCCGCCCCAGCTCCGGCCTGCGAATCTCCCCAAGCTCCGCGCCGTGCGCGAACCAGTGCCTGCCTCGGCCCAGTCCCCAGGCTCTGCACCCCCAGCGTCCAGCTCCCCGCTGCAGCACTCGGCCAAGCTCGCGCAGCCATGACCGACGACGCGCTGCTCAGCGACTTGTGCAGCATCTGGTAAGCTCCATGTTGCAATTCCTGTCGCGGCCTCCTCAATCTCGCCGAAAATGATCTGCCGTGTCACATAGAGAGCACTGCTGACACTGCCCTGTGTTCAGCAATCGCAACGCCCCAAAATACCGCTGCCCCCGAGACTCCGTGCGCACATGCTCCCTTCCGTGCTACAAACGCCACCAGCAGTGGGCCCAGTGCAGTGGGAAAAGGGATCCCGCCGCCTTCGTCAAGCGCAACGAGCTTGCTACGCCCAGCGGCATCGACCACGACTACAACTTCCTCACAGGCATTGAGCGCGGTCTGCAGCGTGCCGACGAGAACGCGGAGGCGCGAAGCCATAAGAACAAGAAGTACGAGCAAGATCAGGCCAAGCTGCAGCGCTACCTGCAGAGCAACCGCATCATTGTGGACCGAGCGCCCATTGGCATGACCAGGCAGAAGACGAACCGCACGCGGATGACCAAGTAGGAAGCCCCTGTCTTCCAGAACACTGTCATCGGAACTTTCCCACTGACACCCCTGCCAGAAAAGGACACGTTAGGTGGACCGTCGAGTGGCTGCATGACGACGGCTCCCGGGATCTGCAGGAAGCCGAAGCTGACATGTCATTAACCGACCTGTATGCCACGCTTTCGCCAGAGCGATCCCGCAAGAGGAAGCGTACACAGCAGGGCAGCGATGGCCTTCAGAATCCTTCGAAACATAGCAAAGATGGGCATGTCTCAATCCAGGCAGCCGAAAGCCACCAACCTTCCGAATTGAGACAGCCTGCCTCTGGGCCTGCTTCTGACGATACACAAGCAGTTGTAAGCGGCGTCAGCACCTCGGCCGAGCAGTCAAAACAAGAATGCTGCTCTGCTCAACCGGCATCAGAAGCGTCCACAGCAGCAAGCGTGCCAGGCAAAGCTGCAGGCGAAAAGCACAGTGACCAGGCCACGCAGACTCACACACCACTCTTCTCCTTCTATCTCCTCAAACCGCATACTCCCTCCTCACAGTCCCGCGTCCTAATCCCCCTTGATTCGAGCTCCACTCTCACAGCTGCGCTTTCCACACAGGTAGTCCTTGAGTACCCAACCATCAAGGTGGTAGCACGCCAAGCCACGGATGCGCCGCTCCCCGAAGGTTTTATGCTCGAAGAGGATTACATTCGGCAGACCAGGCAGGATGTCCAAGAGCTCGAGGCGCTTATCGGGCCGGATGGGCAAGTGATGACAGCTGCCAAAGTGCGGAGGGGCAACGACCCTGGCGTTGAGACACACGGCAACGTAAGCAGTGGTGCCGGAGACGGTGGGCCGGTCGACGACAAGAAGTTGCTCGAGGTCCTGGCAAGGGATTTAAACGCGCGTAAGTGAGATGGCGGCAAGCGCCGTAGCTGACCGGATTTGGCAAGTATAGCGGCCTGAGTTTGGAACAACAAACGGCGCATAGATGGCTTAGCGTTCGGGATGGCATGGACGTATGGCGCATTGTGTCACGACGTCATGCAAGACAGATTGTCGACGGCCGGCGCTCCCGTGAAGGTCGGATCCCGTTTGATGGACCCTTGGACTGGCGAGAAGGATAGGAGACGCGATCCTTTTAGGCCCACCCCGGGCTGGGACACGGGGAAGGGAAACCTTAAATCAAAAAATGCCCGCAGACTGATGCGGACATCAGCGCTCTTACCAAGCGGTGGTCGGCCCGGACTGGGGCGTGTTGCGACAGCACTGCTCAATCGACGCATGGATGCATCAAAGAGGCAGATAGTCCGAACCGTCACTATTTTTTCCATCTACCTGGCGGACCGATCTGCCCCGTTTCGCCCCGCTTCGCCACCGTGTCGCAAGCGAGGAGCCGGCGGGCAGGATCTCGTTCTCGCGTACGTCGTGCTGGTACGTGATAGTGGAGGAAGGAGTGCCTTGTCTCGATAAGCGAAGGAACCCGCCGTTACGCGTCAAACGCCTCGGACTGAGCGAAAGCCAGGGCCACGGCGCGTTTGGAAAGCAATCATGGTCCGCGCCCAGCACAGAAATAGGAGGGTAGAGGTGGCGTTTTGTGGAGGAGCGGACATATCCCCAGTAAATCCGGACTGCGCTGTGCACAGAGGCCACCTGAAGCGATGTTTCCAGAACTTGCGGCTAAGAATCCTACGCCGTTGAAGCCTCGCCTCAAACTGCCTATTCCTCGTCTCTTACGTGCCGAGGTGGACGCCTTTCGGTCTGTTTTAACCTCAAGGATTACAGCCACCAAACCATCAATTTTGCCTTGATCCTGCGGCAAGAAACCAGCAGTCTCATGACAAGACGATCCTTTCTCATCTGTTCCTGCATCGGCGAACAAGATGCTGACGGTGCCGTCGCCTCGTTTGCACCCAGAGCGCCACCCGCGCCAGAGTATCGGGTCTTTGGAGCGAAGCTGACGCGGAAGCAGAGCAAAAGAGAACGAAGCTTACTGATCCGCTTCGGATCCTCATCCGATTGCCCCGTAGCTGGCACCGCCGACCTCATTGGCTGAGACGAAAGGAGGGCAGGCCTTCCAACTCCAAACTCTGAATTCGAGAAAACGCACGCTACGAGCCGTGCGATGTATCGTTATCCAACAGGAAGGACACATGGAGCCAAGTGCAGGGACGGCTAAGGGGATTGTCACAAGTTGGAGTACGCTGCCCCGCTCGAAAGCTTCGCAGAGAATGGCTGGACGTCTTTCCTTCCGCGTTGGGTAACATGCATGTCGACCTGTCGTGTGATGGCGGCCGCTCTACTCTTCGTTCACGTCAACACAGCTCAACCCCTCGCATCTCGGTCAGCGCTAACCAACGCCTACCTCAACCATTTCCCACCCATCTTGCATCAACAGCGCTCCTGGCTCCATCAATCTCCATGTCCCCCCACACCGCACCAAGCTCTCAGCAGCGTAACAGGTCGTTGGCGGAGCCGCGACGACGGTTCACCCGACCGATCCAAGCGCTCTCACAGCCCCAGAACACTCCGTTGTCTGAGTGCTCGCTCTCTAGCTTCAATACTGCGTGTCCTCCCTGGGTCCCACGATCGTCGTCTCAGTTCAACCAGTGCAGAATACTCGGCACGTCAAGACGTATTGGGGGCCGATTTCCCTTCGATCTGAAGCACGTGCGCACCACTTATAACGACAGACAGCTTCCTCCGGTGGGTTGCCTTATGGGAACTACCAGTCCTCGTTTACGCTTACTTTTCGTCGCGTGGCGCACTTACGAGTACGTTGTTCGACTAGGCATCCATGGCTAATGGTAGTTGGCCATCCAGACAAACAACAACGGCGGCGCTCGCAGGGGCATCCCTTTTAGCAGCTTGCCACTTGCCCGTTGTACGAATCCTCCTCAGCTCGGCCGTTTCTACGTACTGTTCTCTACCTAATCGCAGCCTCATCTCGGCCCTACTCCGATCGCCCAATGCCCATTTCGGCCATTACTCGGCTCGCTCCTTACGTATTCTCCATCTCCCTCTGACAGGGCGGGAAATTCGTTCATCCATGACGAGATTCTGGAAGATCATCCGTATGTCTTGCCTTCAGCCCCGCCTCGGCAGCCCGTCATGGTACCACACACGTCTAGAATAGTTGTACCTTTCGCTGCTTGGCAACCTGCCACGACCGACCATCTCCGAGAATCCACGGTGTTTTCGAACGAACGAAGCACGTAATAGGCGTGGCGATCGTCGCGTCATGCAGTAGTGAGAAGGCGACACTGACGCGATCACGGCACGGCACGGCACGGCACGGCACGGCACGGCACGGCAATCTCCTCGAACCGGTCGATCGAATCGTTGGTTGACGGTTGAGCACCTCAAACAAACGGGAAGGAGTCGTAGTTGAACGGTAGCGCTGACACGTCCTCCCTTCTAACCGGGGTACACTAACGGCTACCCTAACGGTGCGAGGATCTGGGTCGCTGCTACCGTAGTCTTGAATCATGAACACCGGTACGATCGGGGGCACGAAATACTTCCTATCCTCCGGACGTCCATTACTACTATTACCATGTAGTGGTATTGACACACCCGGCCCATGAGCTAGGTGCTATAGCTGCTTGGTCGTGCTCTGCCATCACATGCCAGAATAACAAGTCCTTACGTGTGGGACCGGTCTCACAAAGGAGTTGATTCGATCATGTCCCTATAGCAATGAGGTAGTAGTAGTTCATTAGCGCCATGGACAGCGGGGCCGAATGAACCCTGCCTTTAAGAAACAGGGCAGGGAATAGGTGACTATCTTCCCGCATCCTTTACCCGACAAATGGCATGCCCAGCCAGCCACCACGTTCTTCTTGAATCATTCGTCGCCAGACGAGGGGACCGTGGCTTGCTTTGGCGGCGGCTACATGCAGCCACCATCGTATCTCGGAGGAGTTCGTGCATGATCACGGGAGGTTTACTCCGGTGGCGCATGCACAATTAATTCACTTTCGTTTTTATTGCCCGTCGTACACATGTACGTTCGCCCGGCCCCGGGGCGGAGGCATCTCCAGGACGAAGGGGAGGATGGGAGCGCGCCAGCCACTTAGCCGAGCCGAAACGCAATCTAAATCATTATTGTTTCCCGCTTTTGGACGGGGGAAGATGTCGAATTTCACCATGCAGGAATCGAGTCGTGGGTTCCCGTATGTGGCTCGACTCATGACATCTACACATCGCAATTATAGCTCTTGCCTCCCCTCCTCCCTCCCTCCCTCCCTCCCCGCATTATCGGTGTCCCCTCCCCCTTCTCCTTCCGCCCCACGGACACGATACGTGATTACAATCTAAGAAAAGCGTGCTATACACCACAAGTCATGCAATAGCACGCACGTCGGACTTCACCACCGCCATGACTCTACGTACATACGCACGGCAGCCATCGGCGATGTGATCACGCACGCGCAACGATGATGAAGCGACTAACCACCCGACTAGTCAGGCACACGCAAGACAAGACTGGCCGATTTGTGGGTACCTGTGGGGTGATTTGGCGTGCGGGGGGGGCATTATTGTATGCAAGAGACGAGAGAAGAAGCGCTAAATGATCGTCTTATAGCTCTATAGCAGGGATATACTATGCATCATCAACATCCCGCCATGCATGCTCTTGGTGACGAAAAAAGTTCCAGCGCCAGTAGTCAGTCTTGACAACTGGAACGAAATTAAGGCCTGCACGTCGGTGGCGATACGCACACACTCATGACACAGCACATCGAGTAAGGGAGGAAGGACTTCAACGATCAGCAAGGGTCACTTGCATTATCTACGTTGTGAAAAAAAAAAAAAAAAAAACGAGGGCAACTACCGCTATCTAAGGTGCTCGAGGGGTATGTAGCAGACAGAAGACACTCAGCAGGTAATAAACGCAAAAAAAGGGAAAATCTAACGAGCAGCAATGTGCAACGCAAGGGCAAAGCGGGCAGCAGTGGGCAATACTCTAGCGAGACTAAAGTGTTGTTTGGTGCGTCTCCAGAGTCGATCGTTGCGGGCAAAAAAAGAGAAAACGAACCAATGAGGGAGCAATTAAGCAAGGTAGACAAGTCCAAAAGCAGATCAGAGCAAGCATCGCAAGCCTCCCAAACAAACAAAGCTCAAATCATTTCCCTTTCTCGCCCATAAATTCTTGATCGGTGCATCTGCCGTTTCAAGAAGATATCTCTTGACGGGGTATTTCTCTCTCTTCGATGAAAGGAGTGACAATACACACAAAGGAAATGTTCTGCGAAGGTCTCTCACTCCAGGCCGCCAATTCCAACCAATCAAAAAAGCCATCTCATCCACACCAGTAATGAGGAATCTGGTGGGACAAGGGGGGACACCAGAAATAGAGCGGGTGAAAAGGATGTCGTGAAGGTAAAAGCAAATGAAAAAGAAAAACTCTCGCTACACTGCCAATTTATCAAATCGCGACCGTGTCCACAGCATGAGCAGTATTGACGCGCGCCAACCAAAGTCATTTACGTAGAAAGACATGTGCAAGAAAGGGGAAATAGGGGTGGGGGTGAGTATAGGGAAAAGGGCACGACTGGTCGTAAGGCGAAGGAGAGGCAGAGGAAGAAAGTCGTAACGCAGTCATGAGCGAAGAAGGATTGCTGCTTAGAAGCAGTTGAGCGCGCTCTTCTTCTTCTTCTTGTTGGCCTGGTTCAGCGCAGCCATGCGTGCTTCGAGGTGTGCACGCTCGGCTTCGACCCTCATGCGCGCGTTGCGCTCTTCCTCGACTGCCTGAAGCGAGTAGCGGTTCTTGCTCTGCTCCTGCTTCATTACGTTGATCTCCTCCTCGAGACCAGTGCACTTCTTCTTCCAAGTTTCCATCTCATTCTTGACCTTGGTGCTAGACGCCTCCAAGTCGGTGAGCGCCTCCTCCAGAGTTGCAGTGAGCTGCTTCTCCGCAAACAGGTGCTTCTCGATTGTTCTGATACGAGCCTCTTGGTCCTCGACAAGCTGCGCCTGAGCAATGTCCTTGCTCTGGTGCCTTGAGGCGGGCGGCGACGAGGGAATCGCATTGGGCCCTGGAGCAGACGCCGGCGGCGATCCAGGGAGGGGAGGCAGGGGGATAGCCGGGGGCGGCGACGGAAGGCTGGTGTGCGAAGCAGACTTCCGCAGATTGACGGAGTCCTTGGAGTCGGAGCGTTGAAGTGCCGAGTGCGGATCCAGGGACTCGCGGTTGGAGAATCTCTTGGCGCCGCCGAGCTGAGCCTGTACGTTACTGTTAACCTAAAGGGCACTTAAATCGGCAAAAGTCGTGGAAACATACCTCAAGTTCGGCAATCTTCTTCTTCGAATCCTCCAGCTCCTTCTCCATGTCACCCTTGGCAGCAACGGCCTCCTCGAGCTGAACTTGACGCTCAATCTGCAGAGCAGACAGACGGTTGTTAGCTGCTTGGTGGGAATCGTAGTTGGAGTTGAGCTGATCCTCAAGCTCTTCCACGAGACGAGAGCTCTTTCTCTCCTTGTCGCTAATTTTCTCGAGCTCTTTGAGTGTCTCCTCGTTGATCATCTTCAACTCGCCAACCTTGCCCTCCATATCGGCAACGTTGGCACGGGCCTTCTCCAGCTCTTCTCTCGCAGTAGCAAGCTCAGTGGCGGCGGCCTGGTGCTTCTCGAGCAGCTCTTTCCGCTCCTGGATGAGCCTCTCAATATGAGCTTGGACGTTGGTGGCATCGGTGTCCTCGTTGAGAGCAGCGGAAATGCTCTGGACGAGAGTGACCATTCCTTGGTGCGACCTCTCCAGCTCAGCCTCGTGCTCAGTTTGCAGCTTTGAAAGTTGCTCCTGCAGAGCGGCAGCCGCCTGCTCGTGCTCAGCCAGCTGCGTCTCAAGACGATTGTTGATCTGTTTTATCTCCTGGGCATGCGTGTCTCGGAGAGTATCCAGACCCTGCTGATGAAGCGCAACGGCAGCCTTGTGCTCTTCGAGCTGTCTCTCCAGATTAGCGACCAAGCCGCGGTGTGTGTTCAGCTCCTTTGCCGTAAGCTCCCTGTCGCCAGTCTCCGACTCGACTTGGTGCAGAATCTTAGCATGAGACTCCTCGAGCTCTGCCAATCGGGAAGCACTAGCTGCAGCGGCGGCCTTGTGATTGTCAATCTCCTTCTTGAGACTTTCAACGTCCGCGGCCGCGGCATCGGATTGGCCAATGCGTTGCTCTGCAATTCTCAAAGCTTCCTCGAGCTCCTTGATAGTGGCCTGAAGCTCATTCTCGGACGCACGCATCGTAGTTATGGTAGAGTCGTACTTGCTCTGCCACTGCACAACTTCCCGCTGCAGAACAGCGATCTGCTGATTAGCTTCGTCCTGAGAAAGATCGTCTCTCGAGACCTGCGGGCTCAGACCAGGCCCACCAGACTCGGGGAAGTCTCCCGGCATATCTTGATTGGACTCAGTAGCGTCGCCTGAGTTGCTGATCCTGATCGAAGGAGAACGAGGCGACCCCAGTGCTGTCCTTAGACTCTCAATCTGTTCAACGAGTTCCTTCTCACGAGCAGAGTGGGTCTCCTGCATCTGCCTGACTTGGGCTTCCGACTCCATAAGCTGATCACGCATCTGAGCAACCGCGGTGATATCGAGGGGAGACGACTTCAAACTAGATCTCTCACGGGTGAGTCCAGAAATAATTGTCATCTTCCCTTCCATCTCCCTGCGAACCTGGGCCATGTCGGCCTCAAGCGCGACAACGCGTTCCTTGGCGGTATGAAGGTCCGTCATGATGGTGTTCAGGTTCGTTTCGAAAGCCTGGATCGTCTCCGGATCCTCTTCCAAGTGGTCCAAAGCAATGTTTCGCAGTGCAGTGAACGAGCGGTTCGCGCGGTCTACGGCAACGATGTTCTGGCTGGACTTCCGGCGGATGACATGCGCGGTAGGTGAGTCGGGGCGAGCGAGCTGAACAGCCTTCGACACTTCGCCCTTCAACTCATCGACATACCTGAGCGTTTCCTGGTGGTCCTTCTCTAACTGCGAATAACGTTGAGCCAACTCGGCCATGTTCTCCTCCTTCTCCTCGTGCAACTTCTTGAGCTTCTCCATCTCTTGGGCGAGAGCATCGTCATAAGGCACGACGCTGTCTTCGTTAGCAACTTCTGCCTCAGAGCCCTTCAGAGCGGTCTCAGCATCAGAAGTTGCCGATGTATAGATAGAGTCTCTCGGATTGGAGGACTCCCCAAGCAAGGACAATTCCGATGATAAGGTACGCGAGGATGAAGGTTGTCCATCCTCTTTGATCTCTTTGTTGATCACGTTCACCCCCGCGTGCGCTAAAAAAGAATCTGGTCCAGCAGAAGAAGTAGAAGTACGTGTGTCGGTGCGAGCCTCATCCACAGCCTCCTGAAGCTCGGACAAGGTGTTCAAAGCGGCCTGGTACTTGCGTTGAAGGTCGTCAAAGTCATGAACAGTCGTTTCGTGTTCAACACGAAGATCGAAAAGTTCCTGCGTCACAGCCTCAAGCTTGTCGTTGACGAAATTGGTTTGCTCAGGGCTCTGAGGCATGTCGTCGGTGGAGGGCGCGATCTCGACGGTGGTCTCCCTGACCTTGTCGGGAGTCTGCGGGCCGGAGGACTCGGCTGATGGGCTAGCAGAGCGTTCCACCTCATGCTCGGGCTCGACCTCCTCCTCGATGTTGCCATTGATAGTCCTCTTCGCATGGCCGTTCGTCAGAGCATGATCGGCAGGCTTGTTCTCTTTGTTGATGTTGTCGAGTTCATAGAGAAGGTTGTCAAGCTTGCCGATGCTGCGTTGACGCTCTATGACATGCTCCAGACGTTCAATCTCCCTTTGCATCAACTCGTGGTCCTGCTCAGCCTCAGCGAGGCGCTCTTCCAAAGTGGAGATGTATTCCTCGCAGTTCTGCTCGTTCTCACGTGCCCGGTTGAGCTCCTTCCGCAGATCCTGGATGATGGCCGTCTGCTTCTCCTCTCCAGAGGTGATGCCGTCAACCTTGGACTCCAGGTCTTTGAGGTAGCTCTCGTTGCTGGCCTCACGGTCAGCGTACTTCTGGATGCGCGTCTGCAGCTGTTGGTTAAGGCTCTCCATATAGGCAATCTTGGTCTCCTTCTCGAGCAGGCTGCTCTCACTCGTGGAAAGCGAGGACCGCGTGGTCGACAGAGAACCTTCGAGGCTTTGGATCGTCTTCTCATATTCCATCACGACCTGCTGGACGGCTTCGGCAAATGAATTCGAGCGGTTGAGTCTCTCCATGGCGGTCTCTCCAAGAGCATCAGAAAGACCGGATGCGTCTGAACTGTCAGCGTCGCGGGCTTTGGTGAATTCGGCGATGAAGTTTGCGTGGCGCTGACTCAATGCGTTGTAGTTTTCTTGAATGTCCAGAAGCTGGTTTTGGAGTTCGATCTCACGCTCACCGGACCGCTCTGCTCTTTCCTTCGGCGTGCTTTCCTTGCGGCCAGTGCGCTCCGACAGCCGTATCTGGTCGCGCAAAAAGGAAACCTCGGCCCGCAAGCGCTCAATGATAGCCTTTGCGTCACCCTCGTCAGCGCTCTGTTGGATCTGTGGTTTACTCTGGATTGCACGAGCACGCTGAGCGTACTGGACGGTGTTGAGAGTCTCGCTCAAGTGGAACTCGGCGGGATTGACACAGGCGACCATGTAGGTGATGGCGTTCCCACCAAGGGAATCTTGGAGCAGGCGGGTAAGCTTCGAGTCTCTGTACGAGACGTGCGATCCTGATCTTTGCGAAAGCTGCGAGATGACCTTTCCTAAGCTTGCCAGGCCGGCGTTAATGGAAATACCTTCCCGCGCCCTCGCTCCCTCGGCGCCAGTGTTTTTCAGCCTTTCACTACCCGCGAGATCGACGAAGTGAAGCTTGCTATCCACCGTTACCCAGCTGTCTGAGCCGGACATGGCTTCCAATGGCATGGATCTCCGCTTGTCTTGCACCGACATTTGCCCAGTGGCAGACTTGCTCTTCTTTTGTACAAGGTTCAAGCTGAAGACGGCGTGCGAACGGGAAGATTGCGAGTTGATGGCGGTAGCGTCCGTTTGACGGATGGAGGAACCAAAGTTTAGGGCATGGAGGAGGTCGTCGATAGAATTGATGGTCATCTGCTGGAGACCGGATAAGATTATTCTTCCCTTGGGATCCTCTCGAATCGTGACCTGCGCCCTTTCATATTGCGGCACATCGGCCGGAACTAAGAGATCGCGGAGCTGCTCGTTGTAGATTTCAACATATGAGGCTTTCAGCTGCCAATTCTTTTCTGCAGATTTTGCGCCGGCGCCGGGAAGCCCCATGGTGGAATATCTTGTTGGTGCACGAAGCCCGGAGCCGCCAGCGGCGGTGGGCGCGGAGTGACCTGTTAAAACTTCGAACAATAATCTCGCCGCACGAGGAATGACACCTGGAGACCGCGTTAGTGGCCGGAACCCTGAATCCGCACTGCAATGCCGACATACCCATCGCTTCTTCGTTTGCCTGTTGTTGCGGGCCCGAAGTACCCATAGTGTACGACTTTCCAGCACCGGACTGGCCATATGCCAAAATCGAGACATTGTATCCCTGCACAAAAGCATTTACGCTTTCGCTCAGATATTCCCAAATGCCGGCCTGGTCTACTGACTCGCCAAAGACGCGATCGAAGACGAACAGCTTCTTGCCTTGCTGCGAATCGACGGCAATTGTGGTATCCGTGTTGACTTGACACGCGCTGTTCCGAAATCTTTGCGGGATGAGCTCATAATTAGGATCGCCGGGCTTAAGCGGAGGGCGGACGCGAATGGCTGAGCGGCGCTTTTGTTAGCAAAGAGGACGCGGATTAACGCGCCGAGGTGAAGTGTGGATACGCACCAACTTTGACGGCGGTCTTGCTGTCTTCGTCTGATGCCCTGCTGCCGCCGCCGGCGCGGCTGCTCATGCTCATGCGACTGCTTGAGCGGTTTGGGCGCATCATGGCGCTTAGAGGGCGCTGGATGCCGCTGGCTGGCGAGCCGGGCGGAGATGTTATCTCCATGATCCCGGTGGTGCCTTCGGCGGGGCGGTGGTGTGGTGGTGAGGGCAGGGCGCACAGGTTGTTGTTCTTACGTGGGCGTGCCGAGGCGCCGAAGGCCAGGTTCAAGATCCGGAGCGCAGGGCGAGAGCGGCACTACTGGGGTAGAACATGCGTAGAAGGTCGGCGGCACGGCAGATGCGCGATCTGTGCGACGGTTGCGGTGGTTCGCGGTGCGCTCAGCATGGACCGAGGACGCGGACTCGAGGATGATGGATGTGTCCGTTGTCGCGGGCGATAGTCGCAGACGGGTCTCGCGTGCGCTGGCGGCGACTGGCCGGGTGCTTTTGAATTTGTTGCCTGGGGGTTGCGTCCCAGGGTCGGCTGTCCTTTCAGGGGGCTCTGGCAGGGCAGGGACCGTTGGCGTTAGACCCGGAAGATAGGAGAACCAGGCGCGCGCTCGCTGGCCTCCGGCGCTGACTGACGGCTCTACTCTGCGAGGGCTGGCGGAGAAGGCTGCAGGGGGCGCGATCGAGCTGTGGTTTCAGGCTGAGCTGCCGGTGTGTTCTGCCAAACGCAACTTCTGCAGCGCAGAGAGGCGGCTACGCTGAGAAGCAAAGCAGCACACGCGCGGGCGTCAAAGCAACTCGCTATGGTCCCTGTCCCGGAGGATGGGCTCCCGCTACGATCTTAGCGCGGCCGTGGCCGGGCACGTTGGAGGCTTTTGACGCATTTCTTTTCGCGTGGGCTGATTGCGTCTTTGCTCCAATGGCTCCCCGCCGCCGCCGGACGCATGCACCGCCTCGTGCTGCGACGGCGCCCCGAGGTTGGACATGCGCGGGCCGGCACTGGTCGCGGACACACGTCGTCCCCCGCATAAGGCAGCAGGAACAGCCGCTAGCCATGCAGGAGCGCCGCCCGATGCGCGTCTAGGCAGGCACGCGCCGGCGCCTCCCTCTGCCTCTGCTGCACGCAGTCAATCGCGCTTCTGCTGGTCCCTCCGCTGCCGCCGTTTCTCCGCGCACATCTCCATCCAGTCGCGCCCCGTTGGATGCGCGCTGTCATTTCACGCGCTCCGGCGACGAGTTCCCAAAGGGCAAGGACTGGCGATTATTGCGGCTGCCCATCCCCCCCTCCGAGACCCCATTCGGGCCCGCGCAGAGTCATCTCGTCGAACCGTCATCCATTTTTGGAGATCACCGGCACGTCCGGTCTGAAACGTCGTCGCCGCGCCACCAGGAGGCCCCCGCCCAGCGCGCGAGCCCAGGGCGCTCGAGACGATCTGCACGCTGGCGACAACTCCAGCGTCAGGGGTGCACTGCTCGCCTACGTGCCAACTGTGCTCTCGTCATGCCCATCGCGCGGCATCGTGATCTCCCCCTCCACTTCGCGTGCGCCTTGCGCCTTGCGCCTTGCGCCAGATCCAGCGGCGCTACGGCCTCTCCGTCTCTCCGAGTCAGCTACACCAGCGTACCATGCCTGTCTAGGAGCCCAGAGGTGCAGCAAACCCGATGTCCAGACAGGGCCACAACCGAAACAAGCTTCTGAGGTTGGGCCGCCGGCTGGCACAGCACCGCGGCGTATATTTTGCCGACGCGGCGTCGACAGGCGAGTTTCTCATCTCCCATATTATTCATGGCGTCGTCCCACCAGGCGTGCCGCCGAGCGAGCGCCTCCGGAATGCTTTCCGAGCACATTCTGGAGCATTTGAACACGTCAAGAGCTTCGGGATCCATGAGTTGTGACACCGGAGATGCTTCCAGGCCCGGCCTGCGAGCTGGCAGACGAAGAGGCTGAGCGTTGCGTAAGCCACCAGTGCCCGACACGTTCCAAAACACTGAAGAGTGATCTACAGACGTGCAGCATGTCAAGGACTTTATTTTTTTTTTTTTCCCCCTCTCTCGGCCGTTTAAGCAGAACGTGCGCTCCATGCAGCATTCTCAATGCGCCGCAGCCGGGATGGTAAGTCCCGAGATGGCCTAATGCGTATGCTCTCAAGCATGATAGAGATCTGAAACCGTGTGTTTGAACTGACGCACGCTCGGCTTACTTTTTTTTCTTCTTCTTCTTTTTTTAGCATCTCCTACTCCCAACGGGCTATCACCGTGGTCAATCGAACCTCCCAATTCCCGCGGAGGTTTGCGAAACACCCGCCTTGCGAAGCTATCTAGCAATCTTCCTTGCTTTCTTGAACACGTTGTGGGGGTTGGGCCGAACGGGCTCCTTAGCTGGACGCCGGCGAGGTTCTAGTTGCCGCTCGCATACCATTCCGAAGCTACCGAGTATAGCTCAGCGCCGCCAATTACCGCAAGGGCCAGCAGTTCGGCCAGCAGATCCGGACATAACTGTTTGTTTGGTAGCGCCGCAGCTTCTGCGGACTCACTAGAAAAGCAAAATCTTGCACTGGAAGCATCTTCCATGCTTCCCCGGGGAGTCTAAACCAACATGAGGCTACTCTGCCCTCGATGTGGCCAGGCTACTATGATCCGAACATCCGGTTTGGACTGACCCGGATACCTGGAGAGCTTGTCGATGATCTGGCTTCTAGAAGACGCTATAGTGTTTCAGATCACCTGCTTACAGATCTGTAATCTTGGGGTGGAATGTTCCACTGCTTCCACCGGCCTAGTCCCTAGTAAGGGAATGTCTGACGGTGAGTCAACGGTAGTATCATTCCTCAGCTCCAGTGCAAGCAATGGCTCTGCTGCTACTCCTTTTGTGGCCGTTGGAACAAATCCTCCCAAAGTACAGTATCGGACGTGATAGCTCTATTGGATGTCCCAAACTCCACCAATGGCATGTGACGCATGATCGAGTCTGGTCAAAGAGCACTGAAGAGGACTAACAGCCGTTCGAGACAGCCACTATCAAAACAAATCTGCCCGCTGAGTCTACTTAGATGTGTCAAGTTGGCTAGGTGACGCATCTTTTTGCCTGCTGAATCTCAACACTCACTACGTGCTGGACAAGGGCACATGGTTCATAAGACATGGAGGGGGGAAAGAGACCACTCGGTCAAATTATATGCTCTCTAAATTCTCTTTTCGGCAGTCGGCCGTTAGATATCTTGAATGACGAAAAACAGAGATAATGGTGATCACCCGAGACCAGAACCATCCTAATTCAAATCGTTCCCTTCTTCTCGGCCGTAGAGATAAGCAAGCAGAGAATATATTCTCACCACGCAGCAAAGAGTGCTGCCTCGAGAAAAAGAGAAAAGAAAGAAAGGAATAAGCGCCGTGTTTTTTTTGCGGTGTCCGACTTCTCGACCCTGAAAGCCAATTCATCATCATCATCCTCTCATGTGTCACCGGCAACGCCTATACCCATGCTCTCCGGCCTCCGTTCCACAACGGGATCGCCCGCAGCATCGAAGCTGCGCGCACCCGTCGCCATATCCGACAGGGCGCCCGCCGCCGTGCCCAACCCCTCCCTCTCCCTCGTCTTCTCCACAGGGGCGATGTCCCGCCAGTTGGGCTTAGGCTGCACATCCAGCGTCTTGCCGACCTTGACGTCCTCCCGCAGCATATCACGGAACGTGGCCGTGCTGGCGTTGTCCTCGTTCAGCAGGCGGTCGACGCGCTCCATGCGGCCGAGCTCGGCTTCCATCATGTTCTCGAGGATCAGCTCCTTGGACAGCCACTCGTCCTTGCGGGCTTTTTCTTGCGCGTCGACCTCGGCCTTCAGCTCGTCGCCCTCCAGCGTCGCCCACTGTATCTGCCGCGTCAGCAGCCGCATCAGGTCCGGCGCCGACAGGCTCAGCTCGTCCTTCGTGAACTGTATGTCTTGCGGGAACTTGCGGATAAGCGGGCTGTGAGGAATGGTGGGGTCGAGCGGCCGGTAGATGACGTTGTTGTGCTCGTACTCGTTCTCCGGGGGCACCGGTGGCTGCCCCTGCTGTCCCGGACCGCTTTGCGAGTGCGGTGAAGCGGGCATTGGTGAGCCGGGCTTCTCAGTGCCATTGTTTTTGAAGACCAGCCGCAGTCGCTGGTTTTTGTTCGACGGGTTCGACGAGTGGTGTTTGGGAACTGGGTCCGAGGGCCGTAGCGCTTCCGTTTCATGTACGGTACGCATATGCTTTGCCAGTGCGTCGGACCGCGTGAACGCACGATCGCATTCTATGTCGCTGTTAGTCAGTGGCTTCACCAACCCGTACATAATAGCAATGGCTGAGGGGGGCGCACTAGCGAGTGAGGGTGGTGGCAGCAACTTACCTGGCAAAGTGCAGTAGAAGGGCTTCTCTCTGGTATGGCTGCGCATGTGCGCTCTCAGGGCATAGCCGCTGGCATGTGGGATGCCTTTGCGCGCGCAGTCTGTCCACTCACACGAGTACTTCTTCTGGCGGGTGCCGATGTGATCATCGTGCAAGTGATCGACCAACTTGTCCATGTTTCCCAGGTCGCCCGCCTCGCATCCTTCCCACTTGCAGACAGATACTTGCTCCTGGCCGAAGCTCTCCTCCTCCTGCAGCCCGCCGCCGCCGCCGCCACCGCCGCCGCCACTGTAGCCATGGTGGGGTGAGGCCGGCACACTGCCATCTGTGTCCTCAGAAATGTAGATATCGGCGTCGTCGTCGGGCTGCGGAGGTTCGGGGGTTGCACGTCGAAAGTTGGCGAGACCCGAGGGGGGGCCGGCGCCGGTGCGCTGGCGTTTGGATGGGCGCGTGCTATCGTGGTCGGCGTCGTTGTACGTGTCGACGCTCAAGGAGCGGTCCTCGATCTTGACATCCTCCTGGAACTCGTCGGAGGACAGCTCTGAGAGTGGCGATCCGGGCGAGTCCATGGTGGCGCGGGATCGGGGGTGTGGACGTGACGGTTGGGAGGTGAGTTGTTGATGATGGCTGCGGGAAAGGGACGGCGACGAGCGGCCATGGTGTTGAGCTCAGCTCGAGCTAGCTGGGCTTTGCCGCGCGCGCCTGCCCAGGCCAGCCGCCCGCGCACGTCGGGGGAGGCCCGAGTGTCCAATGGGCGGCCACGATAAACCTGGTGGTGCGGCGTGCGGAACGCCCACTGCCGCAGTTGACCCAGCTTAAATTCTCGAGGCAGCTGCCACCTCACTTTGTTGCTCCTCACCGGCACCTCGAAGCCGCACAGCCTTCGCCCCCGCCGAGGTGAGGCACCGACCAAGATTATGATTCAATGACGATCGGTTTCACCGGCGGTCCCACGCCTATACCAATGCGCTAAGATGAGGTTGGCTGCGAAAGCCATGCAGCAATTCTGGGCCCTGGTTCCCAGCCGCATGGCGGTGCTCAACAAAAGGTTCGTTCTACATTTTTTGCATTTCCTAAACCCTCGAGTGATGACAGAAAGAATTCTGCAATCCTGATGGAGTCCTCCTTCAGGAGTGGTGCCAAATGGTGATTAATTCTACACTTGATCTGACGAGGATTTCACACAAACGCACGTATTCTGCTAGTAATCCATTGACAACTGGCTAACAACGTCCTCGAATTAGGCGATCTATTTGATGCAACTCAGCAACTAGCGCTTGGCAAGTACCTAACCGTTCAGATGCGCTGATGCAGCAGCTGGGTACCTCCCGCCCTTGACCTCTATCCGCTGCAAAATGTCGTCAATCTCGGCCATGTCCTTATCAGACAGGGTTATTTCCTTGACGTTCTCCTTGACACGAGTATCTGTGGTCGCACCGGGAATGGGGATCACGATGGGGAGGCCGTCCTTGTTGCTGTGTTGCTTGACCCAAGCAAGGCCGACTTGACCAAGAGTCGCACCCTTGTTCTTGGCGATCTTGTCGACCTCGTCTGCAAGCTTGATGTTCTCATCAAAGACGTCGGGCTGGAAGCGCGGCGAAATGCGGCGGAAGTCGCCCTCTGGGATGTCGTCGAAGCTGCGAATCTGACCGGTCTGTCGACATTTTATCAGCATCTCAACGGCCTCAAACTTGCCATGTGACATACCAAAAAGCCGCGGCCAAGTGGGGAGTAGGCGACGATAGGAATGTCCAATTCGCCGCAGGTCTTGGCGATGTCGTTTTGTAGGATGTCGGTGCAGTACAAGGAGAACTCGACCTCGACAAAGGCAATCGGGTGGACCTTGGCAGCGCGTCTAATGGTTTGCGCGCTGACTTCGGAAAGAGAAATGCCTCCAAGCTTGCCAGCCTTGACAAACTCGGCGATGTACGAAATGGTCTCCTCGACGGGAACGTTGGGGTCCACGCGGGCACACTCAAACGTGTCCAAGAACTTCTTGCCGTCAAGGAGACGCAGGCACTCGTTGATGCTCCTGTGGACGTTTTCGCGGCTGCCATCGGGCTCCAGTTGGCCAGGCTTTGCGCCACCCTTGATGGAAATGACGACCTTGTCGGCGTCTTCGGGATACTTTGTGAAATAGTCCCTCAGAAGATGGAGCGAGTTGCACTCCGGCGTGCCGTAGAACTCGCCGCCGTTCCAGAAGTTCGAACCACCGTCCAAGGCGGCCTTCATAGCCTTGAAGGACTGCTCGAATGGTGGAGGGTTCTGACGCCAAGTCATGCCTAGGATCCCGTCAGCAACCGACGTCAGCCACCGTGATCGGATTGGACTTGCCCATCAAGCCGAAGCCAGTGGCTCCAACCTTCTTGCCAGTGATCTCAACCATGTTTTTGGGATTGGTTGGATTGATGTCTTGAGTATCTTCCGACGAGGTAAGTGAATGAGGAGGGTGACGAGGAGTGGAATGCAGACGAAAACAGGCAGGCACAAGCTCTACTTGAACCCGTCGACAAAGCCAATGGCGGCCCGGCGTTAATAGGTAAACTCACATATATTTCCGGCGACCGAACCAACTATGTCCGTAGACGGGTCGCGCTTATTCTGGAGCCAGAGATGCAAAGCTGGAGTGCAGGAGGGGCAGGAGGCAGTGCAGGAACTCGTGTGAGGGAGGAGCGCCCCGCCAGCCTAAATCCGCTAAAACCGCCGCTCGGCCTCTTGATGTCATCTTAACTCCACCTCTCCCTCTACAATCATCAGCCATTGTGCCTCAATAAGCAGTGCGGCGCAATTCCGTACGGGTAGCCCGACCAAACTGCCAGCTGCCATCCGGTCATTCATGTCATCATCGAGCCAGGTCCAATGCGGCACAAAGAACACTATGTGAAGCATTAGCAAAGACACATTGCCGGAAGCCAATCTTTCAAACTCGTGCCTGCGACGGTTGGTCTCAGTCCAACGACTAGAGTGCGCCCTAGAGATAACAGTGGCTTTATTCGTCTATAGGCATCTATAACTCAAGAGACTTTACATTGCCGAAAGCAGGAAACCAACCCGTTCTAGCTCATTCTGATCCTCAGGCGTCGACCGACTTACACTCCTCAAATGGAGGGTGGTTGAAGAACCTGACGCCACCCTGCCGCGATTCCTCAATGGCCTCCTTCGCATACTCCTTCATCATGCCTTCATACTTTCCAATACTCTCTGCCGACACCTGGCCTCCGTTCTCCACCAGCATCTTGGCCAGATTTGCCGCGTCACGGAACGCAGTCACCGCGCCCACCCCTCCAGACGGCGACATGACGTGTGCCGCATCTCCAAGTAGCGTCACCGGCTCCCTAAGCGGCTCCCAAGCCGCAATCTCCGGTCGCATGCTGAGGACACGCATCGCCGCCGTCTGACGCGGATCCGCCAATTCGAACAGCGCCCGCAGTTTCGGATCCCAGTCCTTGGTCACCTCCAACGCCAGCTCTCTTGCCTCCTCGTTCGACACACGTACCAGCGCATCGTCTTCCACGCCGAAAACCTCCTTCCTCGACACCAGCACCCAATACACGTAATCCTCCGCCGGGCATCCCTCGACCTCTGCCCTCTGCGGAAACCGGATCGGCTCATACAAGCAAGTCACCGGCGCACCGTCCGCCCTTCCCCTCTCCTCAACCAACCTCATCCCCTCAAACAAGCCTTCCGGCATCTTCCCCTCCACTCTCCCATCCAACGCCGTCTTCCCGTACACGATACGCCCCCTCGTATCGACCGGCCGCAACGCATCCCCCAAAAATCGCGTCCGCACCCGACTGCGCGCCCCATCCGCACCCACAAGCAAACACCCCCTCGCCGTCGACCCGTCGGCAAACCGCGCGACGACGACCTTCCTTCCACCTTCTTCCACGACGACGTCGTAACCCACAAACGCCTTCCCCCACTGCACCCGCTCCCCCACACCCCCCTCCATCAGCACCCCCCTCGCCGCCGCCCGATCCGGCGTCAGCGGCCGCGGCCCCCTCATCGCCTCCTGCATGCGCTTCACATGCGCCGCCGACGGCTTGTGTTGCTGCCGCCCCTCCACCTTCTCCCCCGTCCTCGCGTCGATGGCCGCACCCGACCCCATCCCGAGCAACTTCACCTGCGCGCACGTCTCCTCGAACCGCTTGAAGATGGCGGCGGGCAGCGTGTCCTTGAGCGCGGCGATGCCGGCGCCCGAGATGCGGATGCGATAGCCTTGGGGCCGCGTCGCGGTGCTCGCGTCTCGCTCGTAGATGGCGAAGGGGATGCGGGCGGCGAGCAGGCCTTGGGCGAGGAGGAGGCCGCCGAGGCCTGAGCCGATGATTAGGATGGGGAGGGATTCGTTGTTGTTGGTGGTGGTGGTGGATGGTGACATGGTTGGGGTCATTTTTTTTTTTCTTTTTCTTTTTTTTCTCTCTTTCAAAATTTCCGGGAAGTTTGAGAGGTAGGTTTGGTGAGTAGGTAGTAGTGATAGGATTCGAGAGACTTCGTGTTCGAGGACGGGAAAGAAGAAGTGACGATAGGGATTGTTCTGGTTGCTGACGGGGAAGCGTATTTCGGCTAAGCTTTCGACGGTCGATCGCGCAAAAGGCTTGGTTGGTTCTGTGGGATCTTTGACTCTTTTGTCTTCTGTGGCCCTTTCTACCACTAGCCAGCGTGGTGCCGGTCTACTTATACTTGCGCATCACATTCCTTCATGTGCACCACGCCGAAACGCCGTCAACCTCAACAGCCCCGCGTCTCCCGTCTCCGTATCCTCCGTTCGCTGCGACATGATCATAGCCACCTGGTGATGCCAGGATCCCTCGAACGAGTGGAACCCATTAGCCGTAAAGCGCGGGGGCCGAAGGATCGTGGCAGCGGACTAGCGTCCCCAAGGAGAAACACTTGACAAGAAAATGACGCTCCGTCGGGCCCCGAAGTCCGTTTCGTTATCGGGGGGCCATGTCGCATTTCGGGCCGTGACGGGGCGGTTTGGAAGTCCAATGTTTTTTTTTTTTTTTTTTTTGCTTGACACCAAAGAGTGATGGATCGCTGTGGCCGCAGCCGGTTATGTTCCAGCTGTCGAACGCAAGTTGTCTTCTCTCTCTTTGCCTGTATGCTTCAATTCGTAAGGTTTGCCTTTTTTTTTTTTTTGGAGCGTCTGGAGTTCTAGTATGTTAGTTTCCATGCTGCTCTGTTGAGTAGCATTGTTTTCTCTTTTCATCCTCCCCGGGTGTGTTGGCAGTTTAAAGCTGTCAATTTTCTTACCTGAAGCAGCGCAAAGGATACCTGTTGTCCGTGGTTTAAAGTCACTGCAAAGCTCGATTTGAGAAAGTAATACGGCATCTGTTTATTTATGGTTCAAGCTATTCATTTCGGATCTTACAGGCATCGATCAAAATTCAACCAAACCCTCGGTTCCGACGAGCAATCAAACGCCAACGCCGATGATACACCCAGCGCCCGCTTCCCGAACTCGTACAATTAAAAGTGCATAAAGGAATGGGAAACGAGGAAGTAATGCAAAAGTCGCAGAGCAATATGAGCAAACCCAGGGCAATGCAGTAGTAATAGAGCGAAGAAGCACCAGATGAAAGAGGTAAGAATGGAGGGGGAAAAACATATGAGAAGTGAACACCTCGACCCGAGACATTATAAAGCCATTAACCACCAGTAATTACCCCTTTTAAGCCTTGAGCCTCCGCTCCTCGCACTTGACGCAGACGGGATTCTTCTCCTCGCCACGGAGGAAGTACCTGCCGTCCACGAACTCACCCGAGCACTCCTATTGAAAGGCCATTAGCATCACGTGGATAACCAAGAATCGGACATAAAGGGGTCACTTACCGTGCACACGAAGCAGTTGGGGTGCCACTCGAACCCGAGTGCTTTCAGCACGGTGTCGGTGACTGGCTTGCGGCACTTCTTGCACTTGGTCGAGTAGCGGTTCGTGTGGCAGTTAACGCACCAAGCATAGCCATCCTTCTCGACAAAAGGAGTCGAAGAGTCGAAGGGCTACACATGTGGTCAGCATTTCGTCAATTAGACCAGGGGACACCAATACTCACATCGCCACACTCCGCACAGAAAAAGTGTCCAGCATGCCACTCTGCACCACAAGCCACGATGACCTCTCCCTCGATAGGCGTCTTGCAGCTCTTGCACCTCGGGCTGAAGAACTCATGGTAGTCCAAGTGGCAGTAGAACCGCAGCCCCTCGTCGCCATCCTCCTCCTCGCTGCAGCCCTGCACAATCTCCAGATCCTCGCCATTCCTGCGCCTGTTGATACGATCAAGGCGCTCCTCGCGCCTGCCGTTCGGCTCCGGGTAAAAGGCGACGCATTCGAGTCCCTCGCCACAGTGGTGGCAGCGGAAGCATTCCGGATGGAAGCGAGCGCCGCCGGCACTCACGGTACGACCGGCAATGGGAAGGGCGCAGGAATCACAGAGAGCCGAGGTACGAACGCCGCCGGAAGGGGTCCAGTGGCCCTTCGGCAAAGAATTAGGTGCCGTTTGTGCATGGCGGGGCAGGGGACGACCGTTCTGCGCGGACCTCGGGTTAGGAAGGGGCCTTGCAGAGCCGGACGAAGGCGCGTTAATCGTGGGAAGCGGCCTCGCTGAGCTACCATTGACATTGATGCTCGGGGGGTCGGAGACGTTGATGGATGGAATTGAAGGGCCGTTGCCAATTGAGATGGTAGGGACAGGCGGGGCAGCGGGCCGCTGAGGCCTCGAGCGAGGAGAGTCATCAGGAACATTGATTTCTGGAATTGAAGGGACTGAGGGGCCTCTCCTCTTTCCAAACGGCTGGTCCGGCATGTTTATGGTCGGTACGACCGGAGGGCTTGTGTTCTTGGGCGGGCTGGGAGGATAGGACTTGGGCTCATGATTCGGCTCAGAAGACTTCATCTCAATCATTCCTTTTGCTTGCTCCTCTTTGAGCGCGACTTCCTTCGGCTTGTAGCCTGACTGGAAGCTGACAATCGGGCGGCCCGGACTATCACTGACCATGCTTGGCGTGGGCAGCTTCGGGCTTCTGTCCTTGAACCTCATGCTCGTGGCTGCACGGATATCATCAGCCCGAATCTCCTTGCCTTCTTTCATTTTGACAGGCGATTCCTCAGGGGAACTTGCCGCAGGATTCTGGGCCTGCGTAGGGGTAACAGGCGCATTCTCATTGGAAGTGTACGCTGGGTTACGCGACTGCGTCGGCTCATTCCTATGAATCTCGAACCTATCAAACCTCTTCAAGGTGGTAGGCTGCGGGTCGGTGCTCGAACGGGTCAGGTTGTCGCGTCCGAACTGGATGCGCGAAAAGGGGTTCCTGCGGGTGTGGATTGGCAGCTTCGACGGCGACGGCGGCGCGGGTTTCTGCTCGGGGGACGCAGTCGGAGTAGGCTCCTCGGGCTCCTCATAGATTTTGTCGTTGGGGTTTTGGAACAGGCTGGCACTGAGTTTTCTCTTAGATCCGCTGCTCCGGCGTCGGGGGTTGGGGGCTTCGAACGCGACATGGCCCTTGGTGGGAGACTGCAGGGGCGATTCCATGGTCTTGGAGAGGCGCGTGTCGACTTCCTTTTTGGACTTGAGCTTATCGTCCTTGTTGGCGATCACAAAGTCGTGCACTTTTACGGATGAGGTACTGGAGCCGCGGCTGCTGAGCGAACTGTTGCGGCCACTGGCGCTGGATTGTGGCGAGGGGGCGTCATAGCTTTGAGCTCGGGCGTGGCTCCCCTTCTTTAGGTGGGCCGTGTAGCTGTAGGGCGCATCGGGGCTCCGATAAGCAGCCTTGGGGTTCTGATGTTTCCAGACCAGCTCGGCCGCCTCGTCCTGGGCGGCCGTGAATATCCTCTGCTCGTCGGTAGCGTCCATGTCCTCCAGGGCCTTCCTGAGCGAAGCAACCTCCTGCCGTTCCATCCACCGAGCGCCGCTTTCCCTGTACGAGCGGCGCTGCTCGCCGCTTGTTGAGCGCGTAGACGTCCTGGAGACCGAGCGCTCAATTGCTGCAGGATCCTGCGGCGGTGGTTGCTGCGGTTTCGGCGATTTCTCCGGCTGCTGCGGTTTCTCCGGCTGCTGCGAGTTCCGCGAGGTGGAACGCTTGAATGGATCCCGTACGAGAGGGCGGCCCAGGCTGGAGGAAGCGCGCGGGGCAAGCCTCTCGCGCAGCGAGCCCTTGCTAGGCGACGAGAACATGTCGCGGTGTGAGAGCGCACTGTTGCATCGAGGTGGCTGGGGCTTGGTCGGAGTCAGAGTCGGCGGGTCTTGAGGCTCAGGAGTCGCGGAGCCGAAGGTTCTCGAGGAGCGGAGAGAGCCCAGCGGAGAGGCAGGCAGCGGGCGCGAGCCATTAGGGCGTTGCGGACGGTTGTTGCGGATGTTGCTCAGGAAGTTGCCTGGTCAAGCACGGGTTGGCACGTTGGGCGCGGTGGCTGGGTGTTTCGCACAAAGAATGAGGAGTACTGACCGACCTGCTCGTTGTTCATGTAGGTGGGCCCAGGGATGTTGCTGCCCTTGTCCTTACTGCGCGAGCGCGACAGCATGCTGGGCGGGCTTGGGCGGAATGCTGGGGTTTGATACGCGTCGGGCTGCGGCGGTCGGGGTGGTACGAGGTGCGTTGGAGGATGCGCGGCGGCAGGCAGGCGCTGGAGGAGCTGCGAAGCGCTGGCTTTGTGGATGGGGATTGGGGCGGTCAAGCGAGCGAATAGAGGGATACGTTGACGGCACGGCGACTGGGGGAAGGGCGGGGACGACGATTTGCTGGCGTCAGGTACGTGCTGAACTGGTGTTTGCTGTTGCGGTGGGTCGTCGGAGCAACAGACTGACAGGTCCAGCCCTGCATTCGGCACTCCCGCCCGCCGAGCCCGACAAGCTCAACCTTCCCCGGCTTCCGCCCACCTTCTCGCACACGCGATCCTTCGCCTCACCAACGGCGGCCTCGTGATGCTGCGCCAATACTGCCGGTGTGGGAAGCTGTGGGGTTGGCGGGAGGATCGAGGGACGATCCCGGCGGCAGAGCGGTACCGCTGTCGTATTGCCGAACTTGCCGCTTCCTAACGATGACGGCGCCGTTGACTAAAAGACCGCTCCTCCGCCAGGCTGCCAGCATGGAGCCATCACGCCCGGTCTCCTGCGCCCGCCATGGCCTCGGACGAAGTGACGCGGACCCGTGAGCCCTCCATCGCCACCGTCTCGGAGAAGAATGGAGAGGAGAAGAACCTGGACGAGCCGGATAGGAACTTGGACGACAGCCCGCCGTCGGCTACCGCACCGCCACCCGCGCCCGCTCCCGACGTGCCACCCAACGGCGGTTATGGATGGGTGTGCTGCGCAGCAACCTTCTGGATCAACGCTCATACCTGGGGCTTGAACAGTGTACGCTCCTCTCTCTGTCAAGCTGTCTTTTGTCCAGATGCTCACGGCTTCTCCAGAGTTACGGCGTCTTCCTGGCCCACTACCTGTCCAACAATGTCTTCCCAGGCGCAACCCGCCTCGACTTCGCCTTCGTTGGCGGCCTGTCCATCTCGCAAGCTTTGTTTGTGTCGCCGCTCGCCACCATGACTACTCGCCATTTTGGAACTCGCGTGACGCTGCTCATTGGAGTCTTCTTTGAGACGCTCTCCCTGATCGGTGCATCGTTTGCGAAAGAGATATGGCAGCTGTTCCTGAGCCAGGGCGTATGCTTTGGCTGGGGCATGGGCTTTCTCTTCGTGGGCTCTGTTGGAGTTACGCCGCAGTGGTTCACAACGCGGCGCAGCTTCGCCAACGGCATCGCCGCCTCAGGCTCCGGGCTGGGGGGCTTGATGTACTCCCTTGCGACCAATGCCATGATACAGCGCATCAGCCTGGGCTGGGCCTTCCGCATCCTCGGCATTTGCGCATTTACCGTCAATACCATCTGCGCCCTTCTCATCAAAGACCGGAATAAAAAGATCGGCTCATCCCAGCTCGCCTTCGACTATCGCCTCTTCCGCAGGCCAGAGTTCCTGTTGCTCCTGGGCTTCGGATTTCTCAGCATGCTGGGCTACATTGTGTTGCTCTTCTCGCTGCCGAATTACGCACAGGGCGGTATTGGCCTGTCAGCGCACCAAGGCTCGGTCATCGGCGCCATACTTAACCTCGGTCAAGCGCTTGGCCGGCCGCCAATCGGTTATTTTAGCGACAACGTTGGTCGAATGAACATGGCCTCCATCATGACCTTCCTAGCCGGCCTGTTCTCCCTCGTCATCTGGATTTTCGCAAAGAACTATGGCGTCATGATCTTCTTTGCCTTGATTGTCGGCATGGTTGCTGGAACCTATTGGGCTGTCGTCGCCCCAGTCACGACTGAGGCCATTGGTATTGCCGACCTGCCGTCAGCATTATCAATCACTTGGATTGTGCTTGTGCTTCCGACGACCTTCTCGGAAGCTATTGCGCTGCAGATCACGGCGACCAATCATGGTAATTATCTCGGAGCACAGATCTTCACTGGATTCATGTACATTGGAGCTGCAGGCTTCATGTGGTTGCTGAGGGCATGGAAGATTGGTGAGATGGAGCAGTTTGCTGCGGAAAAGAGTGGGTCTGAAGGTGGTGTCAATCCAGTCTCTGAGCATGCGGTTGGGACAGAGACACACGGAAATGGCCGTGCTGCGAAAAGCAATCTCCTGAAAAGAATGGTAATGCTGAAGAGGGTCTAGACGTCGAGTGGTAAATTTGCACAAAAGTTCTAGATGTAGATCTACGAAGCTCATTTCACAGTGTATTGGATCGTGTTGACATACATGGAGCAATCGATGCGTGAAATACGAGCCTGGGGGTATGTTTTGTCATCACAGCTGTTCGAAGGCCTCTCCTCTGCACAAGTCAGGCATATGCCGTGCTACCTCTTCCTTCACAAAGCTGACTTGCGAGACACAGCCTCGAAAAACTTCATCTGCAACAACCCAGGCATTTTCCGAAAACAGATTTTCTGGCACTGCAACGATTTCCCAAGCGAAGAATGTCAACGGCTTGACAAAGAGCCGGGCAAACGAGTGATACCAGTATTGTAACTTTATCCAGTTGTCGTACTCGTATTGCTGATACAATGTCTTGGATGACGCAAGACGAGGCGTCTAAAGAGCAAGAGTCTAACCGAAAGGCGCAACCACCAAACATTCCCCACTTCGGAAAAAGGCGGGGAAGTAGCTTTCGAATGCATCTGCCACTCGGGAACCTGGAAATCGTTCCCTTGATTCACCATTAGCCTAAAGTGAAGTATTGCGATCCGGCTACTTCCCTGTTCCTGACACTTTGCCGCCAATGGACAGTCTTCTTAAATCCCATGGAAGTATAACGACCACACTGTCTACACCTCCAACCTCCATCGCCAAAAGAAAAAAATGCGTCTCAAGCCAGCACTCACCACCGCCACACTGGCGCTCTCCGCGCCCGGCCACGCTTTCCCCACCGACACCACGACCAACTCTACCTACACCAACCCCATGCTCCCCGGCTGGCACTCGGACCCGACCTGCATCTTCGTCGCCTCGCACGACTCGACCTTCTTCTGCAGCGCCTCGACCTTCCTCGCCTTCCCGGGGCTGCCCATCTACGCCAGCAAAGACCTACAGTCGTGGAAACACGTGTCCAACACGTACAACCGGCCGTCGCAGTTCCCCGACATGGGCAACTACACGGAGCAGATGAACGGCGTCTTCGCGCCCACGCTGCGCCACCGCGCCGGCGTCTTCTACAATGTCGTCGTCACGGTCCCGCTCGCAGGCCTCGTCTTCAAGACGACGGACCCCTTCGACGACGCCGCGTGGTCCGACCCCGTCCGCTTCACGCCCGCCTCCATCGACGCCGACCTGTCCTGGGACGCCGACGGCCAGGCGTGGGTGACGTACGCCGGCATCCAGCAATCCAAGATCGACCTCGACACGGGCGCCGTATCGGAGCCGGCGTACGTGTGGAACGGCACCGGCGGCGCGAGCCCGGAGGGCCCGCACATCTACGCGCGGAAGGACGACGACGGCGACGACGGGTGGCACTACTACCTGATGATCGCCGAGGGCGGCACGGAGCTGGGCCACAGCGAAGTCATCGCACGCTCCCGCAACGTGTCGGGCCCGTACCACGCCTACGAGGGCGGCAACCCCATCCTGACCAACAGGGGCACCGACGAGTACTTCCAGACCGTCGGCCACGCGGACCTGTTCCGGGACGCGCACGGCAACTGGTGGGGCGTCGCGCTCGCCACGCGCTCCGGGCCGGCCTGGGCGAACTACCCGATGGGCAGGGAGACGGTGCTGTTCCCCGCGTCGTGGGCGGCGGGCGAGTGGCCGGTGCTGCAGTCGCCGGTGAGGGGCCGCATGGAAGGCTGGCCGCTGCCGCCGCGCACGCGCGACCTGCCCGGCGACGGCCCGTTCGTGGGGGATCCCGACGTCGTCGATTTCGCGCCCGGAGGGGAGGTGCCGAAGAACTTCTTGTACTGGCGGTTCCCGCCTGAGGGCGCGTTCACGGTGGCCCCGGAGGAGGCGCCGGATGCGCTGCGGCTGGTCCCGTCGAGGGCGAACCTGACGGGCGGCCCGGGCTTTCGGCCCGCGGATGGGATTGCGTTTGTCGGGAGGAGGCAGACGGATACGTTGTTCGATTTCAGTGTCGACGTGCGCGTGGATGCGGCGGCGGGAGCGGAGGAGGAAGAGGCCGGCGTGACGGCGTTCTTGACGCAGGACCAGCATCTGGATCTCGGAGTCGTACTTCTGCAGGCCTCGGGGAATCAGTCAACCGATCTAGCGCCTCATTTGAGATTCCGGGTCAGTGGGACGGGTAACAATGAAGGGCCTGCGCCGGAGACCGTCGTCGAGCCTGTGCCTGAGGCGTGGTTGGGAGCTGGGTCGGTGCGGTTGCGTGTCCGGGCGCTCAACGATACGCATTACACCTTCTCCGCTGGCCCATCGGATGGCGTCGATTCAGAACGGATCGTTTCTCAAGCGCCGGCTACGATTGTGAGCGGCGGTACTGGTCCATTCACCGGTAAGTGTTCTTACATCTCATTGGTTGGACTCATCTTGACCCTGTCGCAGGCACTTTAGTAGGAGTCTATGCAACGAGTAATGGCGGCTGTGGAAAGACGCCAGCGTACATTAGCAGATGGAGGTACGAAGGCAAGGGGCAGAAGATCAGTGATACTGAGATTGTGCCATCAGCGCCGAAGTGAAAGAGGAGGAAGGCAGGCTAAGGTGATCTCTGAGACTTCGAGTATGGGTGGAATGTCTCAATATTCCAACTGCCTAGGGGGGTCTATATGTGTATGGTCATGTCGTGTCCGTACTTAAAGCCTCCATTGAAGACTACAGTCACAGTTGAAAGGCGAAACAGGAAGTGGAGACTGGTAGAACGACCGTCCCGAAAACGGGCAGCATTATCAACAGTCATTAGAATTACAGATGTGGTGATTCATTTGACCTTATTATTGCTCCCGATGAAGGTTGTTGATGCTGACGCTGATTGGAAGTAGATAATGCGTTGCATCGTTATTGGATACTTCATTCTGACTGCCAGTTACGCCACTGTGGCTACCAAGAGGGGAAGACCCAAAAAGCGGTGTCGTAATATTTTCCTTTCGCTTCCAATCCTATGAGCGTTTAAAGATTGATGTGAAACTTCCAATGTTGATGTTATTTAAGGCGAAGACCGTTCCGGGTTCAACAACGATCACGCGGTGAGCAACTCATATTACAAGTGACTCAGGGTCTAAGAAGAAATACTTCATTCAACCGAAACACACTTACCACGAGACACTTCATTGTCCCAACATCTCACGCAGTTTTCTGGTCACAATGCAAATCCGCAGTACTGAACAATTGTTCGTCTCTCCTCGTACGGTATATTCGATCAACACCATCATATTTACAAAGAAATCCTCGAGAATAAAAAGAACAGCCCATGGTTCCAAAACTGTACAAAACCAGAGGGGGCGCACTCGCGTCTTCCGGAAGCAAAAGAAGCCCGCGATGTATTCTTCACCAAACCTCGACCCCATTCCAAAATTTCATCACCCGTCAAATTTTCTTACACAACCACGTTGATTTGGAGAGTCAATCCCCTTTACAAACATTGGCTGTAGAAGTCGTTCCAGGCCTTGCAGGTGAGGCCGGAGGCGCACTCGCTGCCGCCCTTGTAGTTGGAGCCGCCGCACTGGCCGAACTTCTGGACGGAGCTGCCGGTGCCGGTGCTGGGGGTCGTGACGGGGGTGGGGACGGCACCGGCGCCGCCGTTGGAGGGGGGAGTGAAGAGAGGGGTGCCGGCGGGGGTGGGGACGACGAGTGGGGTGGAGATGACCTGGGGAGTCGGGACGGCGGCGTCAGGGGTCGAGACGGCGACGGCCTGGGCGACCTGGGAGACGGCGGAGCTGGCAACGGCGGCGGCGGAGCTGGCGGGGGTGGCGGCGGCGGAGGACGAGTTGGACGAAGCCTCGCCGGAACCCTCGGGCCAGACGGCGGGGCCGGGCATGGTGTAGTTGGTGGGGATGGGCCAGTAGATGTTGATCTTCAGGCCGGGCTCCTCGCCGGTGTAGACGCCGGGGATCTTGACGGTGGGCGCGGGCGAGCCGGAGCCAGAGCCGGTGACCTTGATCTGGGCGCACGAGATGTAGAACTGGGCGCCGCCGACCTCGGAGGCACCGTGGAGACCGACCTGCTCGACGCGGAGCAGGTACTCGCCGGCGGGGGTCTCTTCAGGCAGCGGGAAGGTGAAGTTGGTGATGCCGTTGGAGAGCCACTGCAGGCCTTCGTCGGTGATATTGCTGACGCCCATCTCGTAGACCTTGAACCAGTCGCCGGAGCCGTCGTAGGACGCGGCGGTGGTGTCGGCCTTGGACATGTAGACCTGGAGAGGACCGGGGTGGCCGATGGACGAGTCGAGGGCGAAGCCAACCTCGGAGCCGGGGGCGACCTCCTTGGTCTTGGTGGTGCTGCCGCTGTCGAGACCGCCGACGTTGCAGCGGAGGGCGTTGGAGCTCACGTCGGTGACGGGCGAGTTGGAGTTGGTGTTCTTGCGAACGTATTGGTAGGGCTCCGAGTCGACGGCGGCGCCGTCAACAATCAGCTTGTTGAAGCAGTAGTGGGCCGAGATGCTCGGGACCATGGCGGCAACGGCCGCGATCGTGGCAAGGCTGAACTGCATTGTGGCGGAAGAAGAAGTTCTCGAGAAGGGTTGATCGAAGGCTGTGTCTGAAGGAATGATAGATACCACCTGGGCAAAGAAGGGACGAATGCAGAGAAATCAAAAAGAGTGACGCACAGCGACCACGAACGAGGAGAGAGAAAGTGTTCAGAGCTAGAAGGCTGATGAGAAAAAACATGTTTCACGGGCTGAGGCGCTGCTGTTATATGCGGCGGCGGCAACGACTCGAGCGCGCCGGGAAGCCATCGCCCAGTTTCAAGCCGGGTCGGCTAGCTGTGCACGCGGAGATTGCTGGGCCTGGCGGCGGGCGTGATGGGCGGCGGGTGAGTGGGTGGAGTGGCAGTTGAGTCCAGAAGCGGCAGTGGGTGATGGGCGGCCGGGATTGGCAGGGGCCTGCGCCAACCACAGCCGGCCTCGCCTACAGAGCGCCCCGTCTGCGTTTCAACTTTACAGCTCAAACATCGCCATCCCGTCCAACTCGTTTCACGCCCACCGCCGCCATTTTCCACCAATGACGCCGCGCCGCCCGTTTCCCGACTGTTTCTCGACTGCCGCAGCGCATGCTTTTCTGCCCGGCACCAACGCGGCGTGTCCCGAAGCAGCCGGCGTCGTCATTGCGATGGTCCCCGTCATTCATGCCGCCGGACATATGGCGCCCACAGTATAGGGCTCCTATTCTCGTCCGTAGGGTTGCAGCGCAGGGCCGCCCGGAAGCGAGCGCCGAGGGCGGGCTCCTTCAGCCTCCTTTCTCGTCTCCCTCAGTCATCTCCGTTTCTCCACACCAGCTGCACAACGGCAACGATCATCGCCGCCCCATGCATCGCTGACCTGACCCGACCCGGCGCTTCGCAACCCCTCCTCTGCGCCGAGCATCGTCAGCACCCCGTCCAAGAACGCTGGTCAAACGCCCGGATTGCCTGGCATCTTGGCCTGTCTCTTTTTGGTACTTTTTGGTACTTTTTGGTACCCGTTTCTCCCAACCATCAAAAACGGACAGCGTTCGTATAGGAACAACGCATGAAACGCCGCAACCAGCCGGAGGCCCGTCTCTCCAAACATCTGGCGGGATCCTGGGGGCCTTGATCTGCGGATAACGTCACCGGCGGCCGAAGAAGAAAGAACCCTTTTTTTCAGTCCTCGCCCCTCAATTCCAGCCTTCCGGTTGGATGGAGAGAACCGCGCGCCTGCTCAATCCGCTTTACCAACATCTCTTCTTGATTGGTTTTTTCATGCAACCATCATCTGTCTCCACTTCGATCCCCAATCTCCCCATATTGCTCACGGCCGCCCGACCCTTATCGGTCGGATGTTTTCCAGAAGGATTGATAGAGAGTCCAATCGATTGCGGCCGTCCCGTAGCCCGATCCATACGCCCTTTTCCCAGCCCAGCGGGTCTGGTATGCTCACCGGAGACTCCGGCTGCCGAATGTGCCGAACGGCAATTGCAGGGTCCCGTAGACGGCAGTAGTGCCCGTGGTTTGCCTGGTAGGTAAGCAGTCGGGATGTTCCCTTTACAGTAGAAACGGTTGTGGCGATGGTGTAAAAGATCAACAACCCCATGATTCGTTTCCTCTCCAGAAGTGTCTCCATTAATGTCGCCAAATGCTCGTATCCGCGATGCGGCGCCTGTTCTATTGTAAGTGGTCGTCAGCTACTTGTTTAGCGGCTATGCATGGTGCGGCTGATCGTCTTGCGTCTTCTACCCTTCGGGCGAGGCAAAACGAGACGAGAGCTGCGCGGACCGCCGGACCGCCTCGTACTTTTCGACTGCGCCCTGCACTCGCCTCTTTCACCGGTACGCGGTGCTTGACTCTGCGAAGCTGTCGGTACGGACGAAAGGCTGCCGCTTCCGCTGTAAGGCACGGCAAGACGGTACCATCATGAATCCACATCTCCGATGCAAGGAGCTCAAGACGCACTCGCCCAGTTTGGGGAGACCGCGTGTATTTGGAAAGAATTCGGTTGGATTTACTCTCACTGCTGTTCCTAACCCTCTCGAACTACTGACTGCGAGGGCGCCAAACCCACCTGATTGCGTCCACCTCCCCTACCTTGCCCTTGGGAGAAAGAACAACGCTAAAAAGACCGAAACAATAAGTGCTGCGTATTTCCCTCACCGGCCTAGGCTCCGGGGTATTGTATGTACTGTACATACCTACCCAGGTACGAACGTCTCTCGGTGATCTTCATCTGCGTCTCGCAAACCACGGACCACTGCTGACGGCTGAATCTGTAGACCCCGTCTCATAGCCATGATCCGTCCCTGTTGTCCCGGCAGCAGGGGGCAAATTTTCGATGTGAGCTAAAGGACGGCTTGGCGTGGGAAACCACAGTCGTGGTGGTATGGTTCGAACTCCGAGGATGCGTCGCTCCCGGTTGCGGTTCACCCCAGCGAGGCCGTTTCCGAGAAGAAGGGCAGGTGGCGGTGGTCTGGGAAAATCTCCGGCGTTGGTTGTGAGCGAGTCGGCATTATCGTGGGGGCCATGGCGGACCCTCAGGACCTCTTCACGCACGCTGGTTCTCAGTGTGGAGCGACGGGCTGCAAGAGGCGGTGGCCTCAACGCTTCTGAGTGGTTGTGGACAGGCTCTAGGGTTTGGGCTGCGGTCGTGTTGGACTCGCTGCTTGAAGATCGTGGTGAGGATAGCGCGCTGTTGAGGGCTCGAGAGCGGATGAAGACATCGCACCCCCTGATCAGGGCCTGTCTTGAACACTCAGCAATGCCCAGTGTGATGAAGCTTCCACTTCCTGGTAGCCCCGTCAAACAACACAACTGATGGCGCAGATGGTGTAAGCTCCCACTGACTTACCTCACACTCTTCCTGCAACTGCGTGATGCGCTCCGTCCGTAACGGCCCCACTGTAAGCTTCGCCAATATCCTTTCCCTGATTGCTACTATATTGCGCATTACCACTCCATCGGCCTCGTTTTCATCCGTACTGTCTGCTCGATGCAGGCCCTCTGAGTCTGTTTCCGTAGGCCGCTGATAGGTGCTAGCCCTGATGGTTGATTCCGACGACGTGTCTTCGGCGTCCTCACAGACGTCACCCCCGTCGTCTTCTCCCGCCGCGCTGCCATCACCGCCACCATCTTGGTGTTGCCCTTCTCGCGGCGTTGCGTCGGCGTCGTCGTCGCCGTCGCCGGCAGTGTCTGATGCGTGCGCCGCGGAGTCGTCGAGGGCTTGCGATACGGCCTGCGGAAAGAAGAGAGTGTCAGCAGCGATGACAGGTCTCTTTGGACCCAAGCATCACCGACGACGCATTCGTAGCAGACGATTATTTCCGGAGGTATCACGTCCGAAAGCTCAATCGGGAAGTCGTCGGCGGGCTTGGTTTGCCCGCACTTGAAGCACGTCTTCGTGGGCTCGGGGTCCGACATGGTGTGTGGTTGAACGAGCGGCGGGTGGGAATATTGATGTCGTGGGGAATAATGATGGGCGTAACGATGGGCGAGTGGATGGGAGATGTGAAAGAGGTGGATGGGCGGACAGGTGAGTGATGGGGTTTGCTGGGTTGTTATTGCCTGCCTTTGGTTGCGGCTCGTGGCTGCCTCGATGTCAGGACGACGTGCTCACGCTGAGAAGGTACCCGTGGGAGCTTCAGGCCATCTCTTGCTTTGACAATATCATTTGAGGCTATGTCCCAACTACAGGTTTGTTGTTGCTTTGGTACTACAACTACCATCCATGCGATTTTTCTTTTCGTTCCAATTTTGAATCTTCACTCTCGCTGCTGGGCTTCATTCTGGTTTCGAAAATGTTCCCTGTTCTCCATATCTGCATTTACGGGGTCATTTCGAGCAATTCGAGCACCTTAGGGCTCTGAATAACCGATTTCGAGCCCACGCTCTCTTTCCTTTGAACGGTCGCACTGAATCTCGGCGGATGACGTAGGGTTAACTATATCGGTGTTATGTGTTGCTGCACTGATCCAAAGGGGCAAGGAGCTGAACGATAAGCAGTCAAGCACGCAGCTACGACATTGAATGCTTCGCTTACCCCTCACAAGGTTAGGCATCACAGCAGCCTTGTGCAGTGGTCGCACCATGTGCCCTGGAATGCCCATGAACGGGCTGGAGCCTTGGACTACTTTTTCCTACGTAATTTAGCTCTAGACGCGGTCTCCCTCTCGTCGCAACCCTCTAGCCGTTTTGTTTTGGACGTCTTGCTCTCTACCACCTCCCAAACACTGGTTTTGTGTCCTCCACACAAGATGAATGAGTCGACTTCGGAGTAAGTGCCGTCTCCGTTTATGGGAAATGACTGCATGCTGACATGAGACAATTTCCAGCATTGCACTGTTGTCTATTGAGCCTTACAGCGATGCATACGAGCCAAGTATCCAGTCCCACGGACCTTCAACTGGATCAGATGATGAATTTCCCGCTCTTGAATCTCAAGAGCAAACACTTTCCAAGAATCCACCCGCTGGCCTTTCAGAAGACGAGAGCATTCTTCTTCAGCACAGTTCCCGAGAGCGATGGCCAAGTAGCACCCTGAAATGCCTTTCATCACTGGAATCTCGCTTGAGAAAGTCCTTTGAGCCTTTAACTCGGCGCTTACCCAACGGTTGGCGGTTCGGGGTGACCGTAGGTGCAGCCTTGTCTTTGTGTACTTTGGTTGCCAACGCCGTAGTCTTCGCCGTTGCATCCGCAATGACCGGTCGCCACCACTCGGACATTGTGACGATTCGGGAAGGGAATTGCTCTCACATCGAACGCGTTCAGTTTGGGATTCATCTGGGTATCAACGTGGCCAGCACGCTCCTTCTCGCTGCAAGCAACTACTGCATGCAGTGTCTATCTGCTCCTACGAGAGCAGATATAGATCGAGCTCATGGCAGGGGTATGTGGCTCGACGTTGGCGTTCCAAGTGTCAAGAACTTCCGCTTTATTAAGCCGATCAAAGTTCTTCTCTGGTGCCTCTTGGCTCTGTCATCTGTCCCACTGCATCTTCTGTAACCATCCTGGCACTCGACCGGAAAGTTGATGCCATCGTGGCTAACGGGTGTCAGTTACAACTCGACCATCTTTATATCAACTGTCAACTGTTCCTACGACGTGTACTTCGCCGCCGAGGATTTCCAAAGAGGGGCCAGGTTCGACCGACATACATTTCCGCCGCTGTCCAGCGAGAGAAACTTCACAATGGCGACATACTACAATTTTACGGAACCGGTGGACTCATCGCCATCGGATCTCTATCCGTACAATCCCTATCCAATCCAAGCAGGAGTCGAGAATCTTGGGCTTTCGAAGAATGGGTCTTTCTACGAACGTCGTGAGAATGCGGACTGTATAGAAGACTATACGAAGACACCGCTCTCCGACCGCCGCAACGTCATCCTGGTCACGTCTACTCCGCCTCGAGAAAACCAGAACATGGACCTGTCCTCCCGATATAATTTCACTAGCACGTGCATAGATGGTTCCCACTCCACGATAGTCTCTGTGGATAATCGTATAGTGAGTTGTACCGACAATTCATCCCTCTTCTCTATATTTCCCTATGCCAGTGGTATCGTACCAGTGGAAAGCCCCAGTATCAGTAACTGGTTCAACTGGATCTGCTCCCAAGAAGGTATATACGGCTTAGTCCCGGATGATGGCTTGGAATCCTTATGTGAGTATGGACAATGGCAAACTATCAAGGCAAATGCTTTGAGTTGGGAAGTCTGGGGATTCAAGATCGATTACTGCATCAGCGAAAAGATGGAGGATGGATGCAGCTTGAATGTGGCAAAAAATTTGTTGCTTATCGTCATCATATTCAACGCAATAGTAAGTGCCGGATTCTGGCGCACTATAGGTGAAGCTCATGGGTGCGGATGTGCTAATTCTGTCTAGAAGTTCGCCATCCTCACCATCGTTGCTTTGAGAGCCTCAGACAGCCCACTCACCACGGTCGGCGATGCAGCAGCATCTTTCATTCCGAAACCCGACCCAACCACCAAAGGGATGTGTCTGCTTACAAAAGTAGATCTCTCTCAACCTTCTCCAAACGTCACAGGGGCGCCACTCCGTTCGCTACTCCCCAAGAAATTTACAGGAAAGAGAGAAAGGAGGGGTTCAGCTGCAGGGGTATCTCTCTGGGCTCTAGCAGGTCTTTCGTGAGTATTCCATTGATTTCGTTGTTTCATAGGTTTCGAGTTGCCCAAAATCATCGCATATACCGCACTCAATATGCCAGTTGCGGTGATACAAAGCCACCATAACCCTTGAAGCCTCTGCATCCCATGGTACAACGTGGAAGCGAGGGTATAGAAGTCTCATAGACTATCTGCATATGCTAATTGCAGGTATATGGAACAACCACCATACACCTGCCCCCTAACCAGCAGTAGTAGATCAGTTTACGAAGGAGCAAACTGGCGCAAGACAGGACCTTGCTTTGCCTGGCGACGGTTCTCGGCTATCTCATATTCGCAGTACAGATGTTACAAACAAAGTACAACCGTGGAAGCTTCGCATATATCTGGGACCTGGGCCTCGGAACCCTAGGTCCATACAACCTAATGTCTGGCTGGGCGCAACCAACATCCAAGGAATCCGCGATCGTGGCCACTGTTTTGATAGCCAACTTGCCCCAGGCCCTGCTCTCCTTACTCTATTTCATGGTCAACGCCTTGGTCACCAATCTGTCTCTCGCTGATGAGTGGTCTCGTTACGCTTGTCGCCGCGCCGCACTCCGCGTCTCCCAGCCCCGCGGCAGCCAACTTTCGACATACTTCCTCCAGATTCCGTACCGCATAGCCATACCACTCATGATGTTCTCAACTTCCTTACACTGGCTGATATCCCAGAGCATCTTTCTCGCCAAAGTGGATGGTAAAAACGCAAAAGGTGGCGACAATATCATGTTCGAGTACGTGACGTCTAACGGCGCCAGTACCATCACTTGCGGATACTCACCTCTCGGCATGGTCATGACCGTTATTATCGGCTTTATGTTCGGCGTGTTCACCGTGGCACTGGGCATGCGTAAGCTCAAGCCGGGGATCCCGCTTGCGGGGAGCTGCAGCGCGGCCATCTCGGCTGCGTGCCATAGCCCGCGGGCGACATCCGAATGTGAACCGGTTATGTGGGGGGTCATCCCGGGAGATGATTTTGTGACGGAAGATCGCCTCAAGGTGGGACACTGCGCGCTTTCCAATGACTTTGTGGAATTTCCTGTTGAGGAACGGATGTATGCTTGATAAAGGCCAACGCTCACGTATACTTGCCGACCAAAGTCCGGGTCTGATTTAATCCCTTCTTCCGCGTTTGATTTGGTGTTTCTGTTGGCGTTTAAATGCAAGCGTTGTTTGCCACCCCTAATACAATCCGTCTACATTCAGAGATTCCATCAAACCTTCTTATTAGGAAGAAATGCTGGCCCTCTTGCTTGCTATCCTTGCATAAGTATTCTTCGCTCCCCATTCCTGACTTGAAGGTGGAAGGAGAAATTCAACTGCTCAACTATTTGCAAGGAAGCCGAGAATTCTTGATCACCTTCAATCGAATAATCGCTGGGGTTATACAGAATTTCTGCTCGACGGCAACGAGCTAGTTTACTGCATAGCCCCACAACAGGTCAGAAGATTTGAGCTCTATGACATGCCGCAGTAGATGAATGACACGCACTGAAAAGCTATATTTCGGAATTCCGAGTCTCCCATACCTGAATACACGCCATCAAAGATCTCCGTACCCCTCAAGCAAACGCACTCCCCAGCGCATCATACCCTGCCTGGTCCACCGCCAGGACGCTACCATGCCTCAAATCCGTCGGCCAAGCGCTCTTATCCGCCGCCGTCCACGAGCCCGCCTCGACATCCTCGCTCACAAACGGCGCATAGCCATCGCCGCCAAAGAAGTCCAGCAGCAGATACGCCTTGCCGTCGACGGCATTGTCCCAATACGCCGCGGGGCCCTCGACGTCCTGCTGGATGATCGCGTCCGCGCCGCCGGGGCGCGTCCACGTGCCGAACAGGCCATCGGAGCTGATCTCGGTGAAGACGTTCGTCGCCGACTCGTTCTTGATGAAGCGGGCGTACGCGTCGCCGCCCAGCGGCAGGAACGTCAGGTCGATGACGGAGCTGGGCGAGTAGTCGACGTAGTCGACGGGCGCCTCGAACGTCTTGAAGTCGGCCGTGTAGGCCGCGCGGATCTTGGTCGCCGACGGCGTGCCCGTGTGGCCCGTGTCGGCGGCGTCGTAGAACTTGCTCGACCAGTACACTAGGTACTTGCCCTCGGCCGCGTCCCAGAGCGCCTCGGGCGCCCACACCATGCCCGCCGTCGCGTCCTCGACGTCGACGAGCCGCTCGCCCGTCCACGTGACGAGGTCGGTGGACTCCCACACGAGGATGCCGCGCGAGCCGGTGCGTTGGGCGGCGTCCCAGGTGGTCTGCGATTGCTTCGGTTAGCTGGCCGTCAAGTATTTTTACGAATTCACGTTGCCAAATTTCTTGGGGGGTGCTCTTCAAGAGTATAAAAAGACTTGATATACCTTTCCAATGTCCAAATCGGTTCCGATGATGTACCACTTCTTCCCTGCTTCGTCGCCGCCGCCAGCAATGATGGTAGGATCCCTCACACCGCCCGTTCCGAGCGTGGGCACTATGACGGCGTCACCGCCATTGAGAGCGGAGAAAGAGAGCGGGTTGTTGCCGTTGCTGCGGTAGAAGTAGACGCTGGGCTCGTCGCCAAGGAAGAAGGCGCCCAGGTAGCCGACGAGACTCCGGTCCGCGCGCTTACTGACGGCAGTAGCAGTGTACTCGCTGAAGTCTAAAGTCTGGAAGGTGGGAGCCGCGGTGGCGAGGGATGCGCAGAGCGCGGCGAGGACCGTTGGCTGGCTAAACTTCATCTCTTTTTTGTGAGGGGCCTGTTGAATCGCTGGACCGGGGAGAAGCTGGACGGCTTGAGGACCGGGCGTGAAAGGAAGTAAATGAACTGGCGGGGCGAAGCCTATTTAAACGCTGTTCGTCTCAGACGTTGTCATGTCACCCCGGCGGTGGGCATTGCTGGTGACGTGCGCTTGCGGGCCGATAGACTGAGCTCCGCTGTGGGCGAACGGTCATGTTTTAGGCGGAAATGGGGAGCGGCAGCTTGGTGTTCTATAATTGGATCGAGGGTTAAGGTTGCGAGAGACGAGCGAGTGTTTTGCTCCGGTGGGCGCCCAGAGGCCGAGGAGCCATATTGCGTTTATAGTCGCTGACAGAGTGGGGAAAAGCTGCGAACAGCCGAGCAGCCTCGCGCAGCGATTGGACGGGCGTGTGGCCGGTCAGGTGCAGTGTCGTATTGTTTCCCCACGAGGTGGGTAGATAGTGTAGTGAGGAGCGCCGCGTCGGGCCGAAGCCCATTTCGGAATCGCGGGGTAGCATTGGGCCAGGAACCCTATGCGCCGTTGACGTAATCCATCACCACCTTCCCTCTGCGCATCTCTGGCCTTTCGCAAGGCAGGCTTGCTTGGGTGGAGGCCGTCGCGTTGGCGGGCCTCGTTCCGCCGCCTTGTTCCGGAGAGCCATCTTTCAGGCCGTCCACATGATCGATCATCATACGGCGTGCCGAGTTTGACTCGCGGGTCCTTGGGTTTGCGGCTCTTGCCGGATGTGGTGTTGTTCCATGAATCCAGATGGCTCATGATCAGCGCTCAGGGGCCATGGGACTGCTGACTTCTCCAGATTCATGCTGTACTGTTTCAACGTCGAACAGCATGGGCGCCGGCGGCTACAGCAGCTCTCGCATTGCCGTCCTTCCCCAGCTTGGTTCCTGCAGCATCTGCCTGCGCACAAATCAGCCAGCCGGAGTTATGCCAAGTGTTTGCAAACATACCGATTGAGCCTCTTGCATGATTCTCCATGTTTTGTTTTGCGACCGCCTGTGCTCTCCAACGGTGTTTCGGCAGTTTGACAATGCAACCAGTACCACAAAGCAATAGCTCCCATCAATGCATGCGTGGCGACAACGTGACCAGCGACTTCCATTGGAATTATACTCGCATGCTCTGGAGTAGCGCGCACCGGTCGACTGTCGGTTATTCTCGAGAATGATTTCGTAGAGATGGCGGACTGGGACTCCTTTCTTTTGCGCCGCCCAGACTAGCCTCCGTATTACGTACGGCAAGTTGAGAAAAAGAAAAGTAGTCAGCATATGCCGCATCCGGCAAAAGCAATTGACAAGTCGTTTCTTGTTCTACTCCCAGTCCTCAACGGCAGAAGTGACGACACAAGACATACCTGCCACACCCATTTCGCATTTGGTCTACTTCTGACAACTTAGACATATCCTGTAACAGATGCCTTGTCTCCGCAGGCGGCAGCGCGCAGCCTGTGATATGTCATCGTGCGCCCGCCCGTGTAACGGGAACATCGAAGGTTCCCCCCAGCCCTGAGCCCTGGGGCTGGGACGCGCTGCCTTCAGCTCCGCCAATTCCAGAGCTTGAACCTGTGCAATGGTGGTTTCTGCAAAGAGCTGAGCTCAACGTCGCACACCCCGTCTTGACAAAAAGTGCTTGGCTGATCTTCCTGGTCTGTGGGTTTGCGACCCCTGGTGGTCACCGCTGTCGATCGAGACGCGGCTCTTGCATGCGCAACGCAGACGCGCGCTGATGTCCCAGCCAGCCAGTAATCTCGGCCCGCCTCACTCATGGTAGGTCATAGTCAAATCGAGACGCGACCACTCTAACAACATCGTATCAGCGGCTGGCTTCGGGTACGTAGTGCCCACCACCCAATGGGAGAATATCACCGTCGCATTTTCGCCCGCTCCAAGACAACTGTCGCGCCAGGGGAGTAAGCCAATCAGCCGGTGTGGTAGTAGGCGGCTATTGATAGTACGCCTTGTGTGATTTAATGGCTGCTACGGGCCATTCGGATGTCTGGAACTCACTGTCGTACCGACACGCGGGTCTGACAATAGCGGGAGATCCGGCACCAGCGACACAGCATTGCGACCGCGACTCTTCTGACCAATATGTGCGACTCACCATCTGCCCCTTTCTCCACGTGATACGTGTCTATTTGCGGACGGGGTCGAATGAGGATGGCGAACGAAAAGTTCAACACGACTTTGCACCGCCACACGACAACGTCATCTCCATGGGGCCATGAGCAGTCTCAACGGCAACCGGTCAATCCAGGCGCTTGACCGGCTGCAGATATGACTCCTCGGGCTGCTGTTTGGTTTGGGTCTGCGTGCATGACGCGAACCCTCAGCCCGGTTGACGTGGTTGAGGGCGGCAGGTTGCCGGTTCAAGAGCCAACGGGCAGCCGTCGCCCTGCCAGCCACCGGGCGCGTGGTTGAACCGCGCACCAATGATCCCAGCTCTTGCCATTGTTTGCATCATCGCAGAGAAAACAATCGAAAGCATGAACAATGAGAGAAAGAAAAGTCCTGCAGGAATGCGTTGTACGCAGCCAGGGACAGACATGCCACTAGCGGGTCACCTCAGGCGACAAGGCCCAATCCCAACATCATGGCTGCTGGGAGAGGCGGGCGGCGGAAGCATGACAGGCTTCCGCGATGGTGCTGCGGGCCGGGCGAGCCAATCGACCGTGCACCTTCTTCGCGCGCACATGGCCGGAGCAAAAGCTGGCCGGGCCATGAGGGCGAAGGCAGCTAGGCTGAGACGCACGACGCGGGCCGGAGCTGGCGCAGTGGCATGCACGCCAATCAGCGGGCGGCCGCGAGGGATCTGGATGCCCCGCTGCGCTGTCCTCTGCAGCGACGGCTCCCGGCTTTCGCGTGGACGGCGGGCTGGCATGCGCCTGGCAGGGCCGACTTGCGGTGGGCGAGACAGGCGAAAAATTTTCACCCTCATCAAGACCACGAGTCGCAGGCGGCGGAGATTGCCCGTCTGGAACCGACCTGACGCGGGAGGAATTGAGTGCGGCTCACCTGGATGTGCCCAGGGCGTCCCGGCAGCTGGAGGCGCCAGGGCCGCCGCGCGGCACGAGATGCAAACGGGACGGGCTTCGCGGGGAGATGGCTGGAGGCAAACAGGGGAAGGGAAGCGAAGAGGCAGCAGAGAGGCGTGGAGTTGCACAGGCACGGGCGCAGGCGCGGTGCGACGCGGCGCTCTTGCCGCATGAACCGTGAAGCTGAGGCGGCGAGGCAGGTGCGGGAGGGCGACGGCAGCTGCGCGCACCAGGAGTCAACGGCCGCAAGTGCTTACCAAATCTCGCGAGCAGCCTCTGGTCGCTTCTGCGGCTGATTATTATTAGGCTGCATACAGCGTCCAGAGCAGTGGTGTGCAGCTGACCGCTGCGACTACGTCGTTAAAAAGTGGCAGTCTGACGTCTCTCGCGACGGGCCCACCGTCTTCACAGGGCGACGGATCTGCCGCGCATCAGTGGCTCTCACGCACTCTCACCGATCATTGATAGACCTGGGCCCGGCGGTGTGACGGCTGCTCCAAGGCACAAGAGCCCAAGGAAGGCCCCGGCACTGTGCCCAAGCGCCCACTCCAGCCACACGCGCACGGTCCCTTCCACTCTTAAACTTCCCCCAGGCTCGCTGGGAATCCCGGTCGCAAGGATTGTCCAGGTCGCGTCCACACAATAAAATCAATCCTGCCCGCCCGCCAGCCAGGCCACTTTATCCCCTTTGGCCCTCGCCAACAAACCACCACCACGCAACCACCTTTCCTTCAGCGGATCGCCACGGTCCCTACGCCACCGAGCACCACACAGCCACGCTTCCAATGTTAAGAGAAAGAGACTCGGCTTTCCCTCACTTCTCCGCGACCAAACCTCCCTCTCCTCTCCGCGCCGCTCTTCTCAGCTGCGCGCCCTTTATAACGCCGCATTCGCCACGGTGACGGGTCTATAACAGCACCCTGACCCGCACCTCTCTCCGCAGACTTCCTCTGCACTCTCCCACCATCTATTCCTGACGCCTCTCCTGGTCCGACCGGCGCCCTCCCTCGGAATGTACTCTTCTACGCCGTATACGGCCCCTCCGCCGGGCTACATGCCTTACGACTACATGCGCACTCCGCCCGTGTCGCCAACCCCCAACGGGCCCAGCTATTACTCCACCAGGTACTCGGTCCACACTGCGACCCCGTCGCCGCGAGCATCGCCGAAGCACCACTCTCGTCGCGCCAGCCAGTTTGATCCTCCGACATACGGCTCGCGTGTCCCGCCGCAGTACGCATACTCGTACGCTTCGCAGCGCTATACCCCGCGCGATTCGACGCCGCAAAGCGCCTACGAATATGTAAGTGGCTCCCGTACACGACCACGGAGTCGCAGTTACTACGCTCCGGACGGCGCGGCGTCCTGCGGCAAGTCTTGCGACTGCAAGCACTGCGCCTGCGGCGACAAGAATCGCTCGGCCCGTTCGCAATCCTACCGCAAGGTGGCCGTTGGCGACGGCTATGACGACTACGCCTACCGCGGCAGCCCGCCGCCGCCATACGAACCGTACCAAAGTTATCCGTACAAAGACACTTACGAGAAGGTATACACCCAGGTTCCAGAGTACAAGGAGGCAGAGCCCACCCGCGCGCACGCTCGTCGCGCAACAACGTCGCGCCCTACCGCCAGCTCAACACCCAAGCGCTCCCCGACGGCAAGGCCGGCACCCAAGGCTACCGACGAGGACGCGCGTCGTGCGGGCATTCCGGCCGGCTACTCCTTCAAGAACTGGGACCCTACCGAAGACCCGATCCTCCTCCTCGGAAGCGTATTCGACGCCAACTCGCTCGGCAAGTGGATCTATGACTGGACCGTGTTTCACCATGGGCCGGCGACGCCGATGTCCGAGATCGCGGGCGAGCTGTGGCTTTTGCTCATCCAATTGGCGGGCAAGGTCAAGCGGGCTGAGGAGGTCATGTCTAAGATCCGTAAGCAAGAGAACAGGGAATTGGTCGAGGACTTTTTGGAAAGTGGCGAAAGGCTCTGGGTCCGGTTCAGCAAGTTACTCAAGGTGTGCGAGGATTACATGTGGAAGGCGGCGAAACGTGAGGCGGGTGACAAGAAGCCCGTCTCGATGGGTAAGAACTCCGGTACCGAGTTCGTCGACACCGTCTTCGGGCGCGACAGGGAACTGGAGAAGACAGAGAAGTTGATGACTGCGATGCGGCTGTGGTCGATGCGGTTCGACGCCAATTGCGAGCAGATCCTTCGGTACCCTTCTGCTTAGACGCTGCCGTCAGAGTAAGCCTATGACTCACGGCTGATTTTTCCTTTATCGGGGTTCGTCGCCCTGGGTTTCTCTTTCCTCATGCTATTGGCTTCTGCTGAGATACCACTTTTGCGAGATTTCTTTGATTTCACTTCTAATGTAATTGTACGGGCAAGGAGTTCTCTTCATTTCTTTTCGCTTCTCTCGATTTCTCCAAGGTTCTGTCACTGGCTGTACAATATCAGATCTGCCGAAGAGCGTGTGCATTTGGGGGGTGGGCTTCAGTCATGCATTCACAGAGGCGCATCCCGACTGCTTCTTTCGAGTCATCTCCTTCAAGCGACCTTCCCTTCGTGTGCTTCAAGGTTTCCCTGGCATTTGGCAAAAGTTAGATACCTCATTCGCTGCTCTACATTTCCTTAGGTTTAGGCACCAGCGTCCTCTTGCTTCCTTGCTTTTTAGATCTACAGACTTGATAATGGCACAAGCGAAGGACCACTCGCGTGGTCTTTCTCTCACACTCTACCTGCTTCACACATGACCTCGTGACGGACCTCCGGTGCCAGAGATATGCTGGCGCCTGGAAGATGAATCGCGACTGAGTTTGCTTCGCTTGACGTCTGGTGGACGGGCGGCCACGGACCAGCGCACGAAACCTGTCCAAACAGAAGGCAAGGACGGCCACACATGCACCCACACACGCAACCGGACCCACCGGGGCACAAAACCCCTTTCCTTTCCTGCTCCGTGTTCCCCGATGCTGCCGGAGTCAGCCACCCTTGATCAACGGCCCAAAGAAGCAATGCTCGACAGGCAACCTTTGCACAAGATTGCGGCGGCCTCCGTCCCTTCGCAGACATCCCAGCAAGTTCCGCACCACCGGAAGAGGTACGCCGCGCACGACCTTTGCCTCTTGCCGCTGCAAACTAAAGACCGACGGCGTATCTCAGCCGGGGCGACGGGCGACGGGCGGTGGCGGGCAGACAGGTACGCAGCCGCGGCGCGGTAGGGTCCAGGGAGGGTCCAGGGAAGCTGCGTCCGAGAACGGCCCGCCCACTTCCATATTCTCATTCATCTACCTATCGATAGGACGGCTCGTGGTTCTGTCCGTCGTGTGGACTGTTTTAACGCCGCACTAAAACACATGCACGTCCATACGCACGGCACGCACCCGCCTCGCCGCACGCCGCCGCACGCCGCCGCCGCACCTTCAGCCAGCCCGTTGATTCGGGGCCCAACCGACCGATGATGCAGCACCTACTAGGTAGCAGCAGCCCGGGCCACCCACCCCCCCTTCACACTTTGTACCTGGTGTAGAGGCTCATTGGTTGGCGTCCATCAGCCTTATGGCTATTTCGGCGCTAATGTAGGCGTTGCATCATCGTCAAACCTACTTACCACTGCCCCGTTTGTCGACCCTTGCATCAACAAACTCAGTGTTTTCTGAAGGAAATGATGCACTGCGGCCAGTTGCTTCTGCGGCGGGGGATGCGGCACAGCAACAAACGGGCCCCATATATGTACCTCGCCGCCAACGACAACGAGCGGCGGCGGCGGCGGCAGCTTCGCGGCACGTACGTACGGAACTAGTACGCCAGTGGGGATCTGCGAACCGCGCCGCGTGGGTTCGGTGATCGACCTGCTGACGACTGAGTCGCGATCGATGTGGGGAGAACGGCGACATCCCTGCCGCAACCGACGATCTGGAAATAACGGAAGGCACGAGTGGATGGTACTGCAGTACAGCGGCGGCTGTGTTACTTCGACTGGCGGTGCTACGTATGTATGCATGTATGTATGTACCTGCCCACTCTTTGCGTGCGGCCTCCCTCCTATGTACTCCTTCGCCCTGCGTCCTGCAGCGAACCTAAAAAAAATAAAAAAAAATAGAAATAAAAACCCAGGCTGGGCGGAGGGCGCATCCGATGACGAAGAAGTGACAACTTCACATAGCTGGGCTACGAGCTTGACCATGTGCTGCTGCTGCCGCTCATCGCGTTTCGGCAGTTTCGGCATTGTGCCCCGCAGTTGCCGCGGATGGAACGCTGCGTGGAGGAGCAGCTGACCTCTTCCCACCCCTCATTCCATTCACCTTTTTTTTTTTTTCTTTTCTCGCTCAACGCCGCGGACCGGCGCCGTCCGGCGACAGACGATACAGACCCAAAGCCAGTGGGGGTTTGGGAGAGGAACGTGACGACGGAGGAGCGGTGGTGTGCTCGAGTGACCTTTTTTACACTTTTCTCGACCACGCCCCATCATTGCGCCATTAAACCCAAGAGAGGAAAGGCCGTTCTTCGCGGTGCCGCAGACACGCAGATTGGCGCATTCCTCTGCGCCGCAGCGGTGCATGCGCGCCGCCGCGTGTCGTGTGTACTGACTCAACCATCTGCGCAAATGCGGCGCGTAGAAGGGGCGGAGAAGAACAAGATCGGAATGGAGTCTCGCTCGTGCACGGCACGGATTGCAAGGAATGCAGCAGGTGTCGCGCACGCGCCGCTGCATGCGGCTGAGGAATGGAGGCGAAGCGTGATGATTGTTGTTGTGAAGAATGAAGATGCTCGTGCTGTCTTCTGGCGCCCGGTGCAACGGTGATAGGGCGACGCCAGCACGCGGCTCCCGTGCCATTCGCTCCTGCCCGTCTCCACCTCCCTTTGCTTTTTCCCGTTGCGGCTGCGCTTCGCGAAGGGAACGGGTCTTGCCTTTTTTTTCTTTCCAATCGAGATGTGAGACCATGTGGCCCCCTTTGCTCTCTCTCCATGGCATGCCGAATTCGAACTCCTCGGGCATCAAGCCCCTCCCCTCTCCAATCCCCGTCACATGCCGCCGACACACCACCAACAATGTTTCATCTCGCTCCTCCCTCACCATGGCACAGTCCTTGAAAAAGCCGCAACGGTGAAACCCCACATCGGCGTCCTCCGATGACAGTCCACATCCACAACACCATCGTCATCGCACACCAATCATCCCCGGACCGATCAGATACGGCATCGACATATCGAGAAGGAAAATCGATAGAGGATTCCGGGGCCATGGCATCTTCCGTGGAGACGCACATTCCTACTGCTTCTGCTCCGCCCTTTATTTGCTCTCTTCCTCTCTCTCGAGCCGCGCCGCAGTCGCGTCGTCGTCACGTCGTGCCGCGTCGGTGCCGCCAGAATGCCTGTTTGGTCGTGCTGAGATGGGAGAAACGATCCCTGTCGGTGTCACCGCATTCCTGAGAACCCTGGTTGCGATCGGCCAATGGTGAGGGTGGAGGAAGCGCTCTACTTGCGGTGCGGGGCACACACGCTCTCTCACTTTGTGCTCCGGGAGAGACAATGCATTCTCTGTCCGTTTCCTTTGTACAGGTAAAAGAGGCTGTGCCGGCGGCGGCGCAGAAGCCTCTCCTGTGCGCCGGCCCGTCGCGATGTGATGTCGCGCCATCACTGACCGCCGTCTTGCCTTAGTTGCCTGCCTGCACCGTGACGGTTCCTGTTGCGCTACGGGTTCGAGTGGTAGGTGATCAAAGCCAAGCAGGATGGATCAAGTGAACGCGATAATCTAGATGTGCTTAAAATAATAGGACGACAACGAAAATAGCAAGCCCGTCGAACACAGCGAGATCGCAAGCAGTAAGAGGCGATAACGGCAAGCAAGATGCAAAATCGTTGCCAATGACTTAATCGCCTACGCCTTATTCCCTCTTGGACTCCGCTCCCATACGTATCAATAAAGTGTTGAAACTGGTGAGGCCACTTCTGCGGCCTAGACCCCATCATCGGGTTGTGGCTGCCCCCCGCCCGGCTAATCACGCCCATTTCCGCCCATGCGCAAAGCCTCCTGATTCGTGGGTTGATGGAGCGAACAAAAGGGCTCGGGAGAGCTGCATATGCATATGCATGGCAGGTCGGAAAAAGCCCTCGAGCGCTTAACGGCCGGTCGCATATGCGGTCAGCCCGGCCGCAGCCGACAGCCCCATGAGCCAGCCCTGAGGCCACGAGCAACGAGTGCGGAGCACGAGCGGAAGAAGAGCCTGGACCGCGTGGACTGCGCGATTGCGATTGCAGAGTTTCCTGGAGGGAAGATCGCTGTACTTGCCATTTGTTTCGATGCGCGCGGGAACACGTGGGTGCGATGATTTGTTGTCCAGTGCTTTGCAGATGCTGTGTATCCTTCACTTGGCTTTCTCCTCCTGGGATGTTGTGGTCTGGCCACCGCTATCTCGAGGCATGTGCTAAATTGCGCCGTAGAGGGAGTCAAGTGTAGAAGCTTTCTTATTTTTACTTTCTTATCCGCGCTCCAAAATAGCGAAGAAGGCACACACACACACACACACACATAAACCTAGCCACGCTCCCCACAGTTTCGCTATATTCAGCAGCAAGCACGCGCTATCGCGGCACGGCTGTTCCCACTTACCCGGGAACCCCGGCACTCGTTTCCGTACGTGCATGTACGCGGCTGTCGGTTACGACGCTCGGGGACCGACCTAATCGGGGGTGGTCAGCGGCGGGGTCGAAGAGGGAACCCCTGCTGTGCTTAAGGTGGGGGCATGTAGTGACTGTGTGAAGCAAGGTGATGCAGTTACGCGCAACCGCGCGCGAGCGAGAGCCCAATGATACTTGGGGTCGAGAAACTGGCTGTGTTGCTGCTGCGGGGCTGTAAACGACGCAACTGGAGAGTCGGGGGCGGATATTGATATTGTTTCTCTTTGGGGGCTGAGGTTGAGGGGTGCACACGCTCCTGGTGGTGGGGGGCCATTGAAGTGTTCGCTTTGAGTTCAGCTTTAGATAGAAATAGTAGGGGAAATGACGTAGTGCCGGGGGCCGGGAATGCCGAGTATGAGGAGCTGAGAAGAAAGCACGACAGGGTAGGCTACTGTAGAATTGGTGTGGAGCATGAACGGAAATAGGGCGGTGGATCAAGTGCTGTTGCGATGCATTGGGTTTCCGAACGAGATTGGCGGCGATTGTGGCCGGAGCATGAGTGATATATCAAATTACCGGGAGTGGGCCAGCAACATCAATAGTGACGACAAGCCGGGTACTGTATCGACAGCAAGTCGAGCGTCGGCTTAACGAAGCAGTTGTGGGAGATTACTACAGTGTTACTTCCTTACCGTATGGGCAGATGAGGCAAATACCCGGAAATTTATACAAATTCTCGAATTCACAGAAGCTCCTGGCTGTAGACTTCAATCAAGCACGTGAATCGGCTGCAGTGTCATTGGTGAGGCAGTTCTGGGACTGAATCCTCTACCGTCATTATTCACCAAAAACCATATCTTTTCAACGACCATAAGGTGTAGCCTGTCCCAACAAGCTTTTGATGTCAGTCTAACGATCAAATATATTTATCAATATACTTATGAGCTTCCGATCCTTTCATCCATCATTCCAGCAAATCGACCGTGTCATGCAGCTAATTAGATTAATGAACCTCGAGGATGACAACAGTGAATCCTGCGAAATAAAGCAACGGCAAGAGCTTGTTGGATAAGCCCATTCAAAACGAGGTGTAGAAAAGAAAAGGTTGAGCTTAGTCGGTTGTTGATGGAGCCTTCGTTTCAGAAGTGAGCACGAAAATCCAACGTTTCTTTAGGCACGTGTGGCCTCTTGGATACAGTGTATGCTGTGACTGCAGATGGCTGTATCTACACGTGGATGGGCGGCCCTACCGATCCGTTCGTTCCAAGACCGATGCTCCGTTTCAGGCCCTCTAATTAATGCTTCATAAAATGAGTCTTGTCTCTCATTGTGCAGCCTTGAAGTATGTAACAGTTAAGTCATATTCGATACTCGCGAAGAATCCCCACAATTCCAATGTCCGTACTGTGTGCTGGGCTTCGTTTTCCGCTTCTGCTTCTGTTTGTTTGCGAGGCATCTGGGCGGACTGTAAATTGGATTCCTTCTTTCCGAGTGCTTCGCTTCAACGATGTCCCAGAACGTTGTTATTCATCATCGTCACTTTTTCCTTCTCGGTAGCAATTAGTCCCAAACTTCATCCTCGGCGCTATGCTGGTCAAAATACTGAACAAAGAGGAAATGATACAATCATTAATTTTTTCTTTTGCGAACCCTTTTCCCGCACAAGAACGAAAAAAAAGTCTCTTCTACGAAAGAAGTCTGATCAGAGACAACAGTACGCAATGGGTAGAAGTGACAAAAGCCGTGGAGGTGCTCTCGCATACTTAACAGAGAAAACTATGAACGGCTTCATCTCATACAAATGCTGCATCCCAGCACCTTACCGCACCGCTATCCATCATCATCATCATCATCATCACCACCACCACCACCACCACCACCATCATACAAACACCGCACACTGGCGCCTCCCAACAACGTCTCCCCTCGAACGAGAAAATCAATTACCACAATGAGTCCTCCACCACGACGCCCGAAGTCAGTTGGAGGTTGGGTCACGCGAAGCAACAAGTGCATGGTTGTTTGTGTACGCCAGTAAATCTTCGCTACTGTGTAGTGTTGACGGATGATAGAAACCTTCAACTGGGACTATCGAGCCGCAATTTATACGGAGCTTCCGAAACTACCTTGGCCAGCGATGGCACATGCGCGCTTGTAACGAGACGAGGAAAGCAAAGACCACGCGCGCGGACCCTGCAGCGAGGCTAGGCGGACGAGTTACAATGGCAGGCGCGCAGCAGTCGCCGGACAGCCTCATGACGATATGATTTGCCGCGTGTCAGCGGAAAAGGGGAAGGAGGGGACAGAGGGTTGAAGTCTTCATTCCCACGGCAGGACGACAGGTAGCATCTTCAGCCTCCTCAAACACCTTGGCCCACAGTCCCACAAACCTACCATCACTCGGACTCGACACTCCGCGCAAGCGCTCCATCAAACACCCATCCTGAAAAGTAAAAAAGTCTTTTCTTATTTCCAATATGCTACAAGGAACCGAAGAAGAAAATCCTCTCCCAGCATCCACCATTTATCGACCTCACCCTCCCCCTCCTCCTCCAAGGAAGATCCTCCAAAATGGGGAAGATGAACCAATATTTACTCACCTTACCTTACCATCTTCTCTTCCCTCCCTACCTTTTCCATCCATCGTCCATGAAAAGCTCTCCAGCATACAAATCCCAAAACAACCATGGTATCTCCGCTCTCCTCCAACGAAGAAATCACAAAAAAAGTCCTCGATCAGAAGATCGTCAAGACCCAAGAATGCCCTTCTACCCAACGATAACGACAACAACAGCAGCAAGACGTGCAAGATATGCCGTATGTCTACCGCACCAACAACCACCGACCAACTTCCGAAAATGGATTCAAGAACAGCTCAATCAAGGCGGCATAGCCTTGCCGGGATCATACACTCCCGGCACGCCCCTCGAACCCCCTTCCCCGCTTGACCTCGGGCTCCTCGCCGGACTGCTACCCGGCACGAACGCACTCGGTCCAGGACTCATTACGCCGGGCGTCGTTGGAGGGCTCAACGGGATGTTGTTTTCCGGGGGCGCGTAAGGCGGATGCGGGCCCTCGGGCGGCGAGGGCTGCGCGTGCCGGATCTCTTTGCGGCCGTTGGCATTGTAGTAGAGGATGACGTCGCCGCCGCCGCGCCAGACGTGCGCGCGGATGGTGGCGAGGGTCATGGTTGGGGAGATGAGCTGGATAGGGGGTTAACAACGAAGGAGTCCGAATCCGATTGTAGGGGAGACATGATGAAAACATGGCCGGGGTGTGGACATACCTGATTATTGCAGTAGAGCTCAAGGTATTCTTCTGGTCTTAAGGCGTTGGGATCGGGCTGTTCTGGCGGAGGCTCGATGCGCTCAGCGACGTAGGCCATGATCTTGCGGGCGCGGAGCATTCTGTTGGCGTTGAGACGGTTATTTCTGAAGGACTAACGTTAGCAAGTCGGGGCCGGCGCTCAGCTTGTTGTCCAAATTTTGGACTCACCCGTCTGACGCGATGGCAGGCAGAATATTCTGGTACGGCTCGAGGATGAACGAGACCTTGACGATCTCCTTGAAGGGGATGGTATTCTGTAGTAACAGTGTCAGCACTGGCTCTCCGGTCGTGCAAGAGGCACCATACCTTCAGTAAGACTTCACCCAACCACTTCGGCGCCACCTTTTCAATGAAATCCGCCTGCTGCCCGAGAGAACTGACAGTGCCCTCGAACAGATCTGCCACCCCACCAGAGTCCGGTCTGTCCTCTTGGATCAGGATCGACGTTGCAATTGGGGGCTTCAACACTGGCGTTTCGTTGGCCAAACTAGGTGTGATTGCGGACGTCAGGTTTTGAGCACCCTCTTGAAGCTCATCCTCATAACGATGGCGCATAGTCTGGATTACTCCGAGAAGATTGTCTTCGATGACACGATCCTCACTCTTCGAAGTGTGCGAGTCAGATTCCTCAGGCGTGTCCGTGGGCGATTCCATGGAGGGTTTGCTGGTAGTATCTGATGTCGTTGTCCGACCCAATTTCTTCATGCCGCCAAAAGACATCTTGAACTTGCGGCCAAACATGGTGCTTTCTTTGCCGTTCTCCTTGTCTCCCTCGGTCGGCGACTGCGTCTCGCCAGACTTCCGGGGCTGGCTGGCGCTACTCGGTGTTGTCGCGGATTGCGTTCGGGGGCTCGTGGAAAAATAGTCTCCAGAACTCCTCCCCTTGCTTTCACCAGACATCGTCTGCTCAAGCTGGGTACTCTCCTCGGCGGTTGGCGGCAGATGATGGGTGGGTTGATGTGTGTGCGCGTGAGAATGACCGCCAGGAGTGGCAACGCCAATGGCCAGTCCCGGTGTCGTGACGGGGAGATGGAATCCATTGTTAGCTCGCAGAGTGGTGGCAGATGAAGGCCCAGACCCATCTTTCCAGCCGTTCATGTGCGTCTCAGGTATCTCGATAGTACCTGGTGATTTTCGCTGCTGCTTCTTTCCCAAGAGAATCTGCTGCCGGAAAGACTCGTCCCTTTTGATTTCTTCGTCAATCAGGTTGGCGAAGAGATATCGTAGTATCCACTTTCCAAGGTTGACTATCCTAAGTTAGGGACACAAAATTTTTTAAGGGTACCAGTCACTGAAATCAACTTACTTCTCTGATCTTCTCTGAACTCGATTGTCTCCTCCAGATGCAGTTCATCTGCATACATTTCCGCATCGAAGCAATAATTCTCCTCTAGGACACATGTCAAACTGCCCGTTCTTGTGTCGACAGCGCACCAATGTGCAACCGTCTCTGTGGTGTTGATCTCCGGGGCCACGTCTTCAAGGTGGCGTTTGCCAAACGACTTGATCGGCGCGCATTTCAGAAGGTCCCAAAGCATGACTTCTCCGGCAGTATCCAAGGTAAGGACCCGTCTCCGGTCGTTTAACAAGAAATGCTTGATCAGACCGTTCTGTCCCTCGATCGAGAAATCAGGCAATGACCTCATCGGCGTCGGTCCCTTCACCTCGTCGTCCGCAAAATCCACCGGCTTCCTGAAGCTTACAGCAGACTGCATCGTCGCAGATTCTTGATCGCGATCCCGGAAAATGTGGAAAGACGCGGCGTTCGACATATGCAAGAGCGCGTTCCTGGGGATTTTTTCCGCCGGCGGCGCTATGGACATGGACGGCGGGCCAGTCGGAGAGGTCGGAGACGGGATGCGCGTGCGGGTTGTGGCGGAACTCAATCGATGGTGCCCTTTATCCGGGAGCTGGACGTCGGCCTCGGTGTTCACATCCTGCCAACGGTTTATGCTAGAGCTGGAGGTTGCAGTCCATACGTAATCACCGGCCACAACAGCCTTGGCCACACCTCCATGCTCCTGGCAAACTGCAACCGACAATCCTTCATCCATCTCGATGCAGCCTCTAACATCCGTCTTGGCGACAAGTCCAGAGCGATCACTGGAGTAGAAGACGGAAAGCTGCGGGTGATCCGAGTACAGCGACCACACGCTGTCGTTGTGCATGGTCAGGGTATACATGCACCTACCCGCGGTCATGGACCACACCTTGACCGTCTGATCAGACGACGCCGTCATGATCGTATCACCTTCTTTGGCAATCAGGATATCCCGAACGTTATCCGTATGTCCCACGAATTTGGTAATGCGCTTGCCGGATCTTGAATCCCATACCCGGACAATGCTCTCGGGACCACCGCTCGCGATCATGGAGTTCGTGGCGGCGAGCGCGTAGACAGACCCCTTCGCGGTGCTCTCGTCATCGCCGACGGCAATCTGCAACGTCTTGCCGCTACCATTGAGATCCCACAGGTTTATCTTGCGGTCGAGACCACCGGAAGCAACCCAATTGGCGGTAGGGCTGGGTGAGGCGAGGGTCTTCACATAGTCGCTGTGCAGGCCGATGGTCTGCGGCGCAAGGGCATCGTGGGCGGCGGGCCGCCAGAGCTTCACGGAGATGTCGGAGGAGGCGGAAACGAGAGCCTCATTGTTCTGGGCGAGGGCAATGTCGTTGATCCAGTGCGTATGCGCCTGCACCTGCTGTCGGAACGTTGTCGCCGGCTTTGGGGCGGGCGGCGCGTCGTCGAGGCCGCCGAGCGAGCCGTAGCCTTCGCGCTCCTGGGCTGGTCGCAGGTCGAGGTGCGTGTCCCAGGCGCAGATGACGCCGTCCCTGCCGCCGGAATAGCTGTTTGGGGGTGGGCGACTGTCAGCGTTTCGGCGGAGGAGGAACCGGCGGGAAGGATGGGGATGACGTACAGGATGGAGTTATAAGGATCTACAGCGAGGCCATTGACGCCGAGACGGTGACCGCCTGCGGAGTTGGCGAGAGGCAAGACTGCGGCAGCGGTCAGACAAGAATGGCTATATAACTGGGCTGGCAAGCAAGGGTGGATTACCGTATGAGATACGCTTGCGCGCGTTGCGCCCCATCCCACTGCTCGGAGCCGCGCGCAGCGGAGGTCAAGCATGCGAGTTGGGCAACACGCAGCGGGGGCTGAGCTCACGGAGCTCGCGGAGCGCAGGGTCGCCGTGAAGAAGAGTCGGGAGAGCCGGGGCGGCAGGAGGCTGGGGTGCGGTGGGTGGTTAAGGGCGGTGCGGTGGTGGAGGCAGCGGCCGGGACTTGTGCCATGGGGCGTGGGCGTGGTGGATGAGGTGCAGGGCTGCGCCGCAAGCAGGCCATCGCTAAGCACGCAGCACGAGTCGCATCAACCGCCATGACCTGAGCGCTGAGCGCGCGCGGCCAGCACCGCTCACAAAGGATCGAATTCCTGGCCTCCTGCCAAGCGACGAGCCCGACGGGCAGGTCCCGCATTTGAGCAGCGCGCCGAAGCCTGGATGCCTGCCCCGTCTCTGCGTGCGATGCGGCGTTCTGGAAGACTGGCTAATGCAGCAACCCCACGTCCGTGATGTCAAAGGAGGCCCGCACCACCAACCACCGCCGATCGCCGCGTTGTACGTACTGAGCGCCCCCTCGCGCCAATGACGCGCTGGTGCGACTGCACATTTACCCGCCCAGCTATGCGTGCACGCTGCCCCAGCTGCATTATTTACACCGGCGCAGAACACAAGGCGAGGGCGCGCGACGTGGAGCGTGGAGCATGGGAGATTACTCGCGTGCCGGCCGCCAAGCACATCGACGGAAACAAGGCCCGAGAATTGCGTCGAAGCAGGGAAATAATGCACAACATATCAAACGTTAAACTCCAACCTTTTGGCTCGACCCAGTCACCATGCAATGCAGTCTTCTCCACCCAAGAACCCAAGCTCTGGTAGCTCGCCCGCCGGGTGTCGGTCGCACTACCCCAAGATGCCGCTGATGCAAGTGGATCGTTGGAAGCGCCGTGGCGTCTCGAAAGACGACGGATGCAGTTATCCCGCTCATCAACCGCTCAACAGATCCTTCACACTCATGCCCCGCGACACCGGCGTCGACGCCGTCGAGTTCGCACCGCTCCACGACCTGCGGTCGCTGTTCAGCATCAACAGCGCCGCTGTCGCCTCGTGATCCTCCCGAGACTCTGGCCGGGGCTCTAATGCCGGGCTCGTCAACGCAAAGCTTTGATGCCTCGATCCGCTTTCCGGCTGGCCAACCACCGATGGAGAGGGGAGAATCGACGGAGACGTCGTGGTCGAATGTGCCGAGAAGGAGAAGCGGTGCGGCGGGTTACCGAAGATGTTTGGCGATGCGGTGAGCGAACTCAATCGTCTGTGGCCGCCATCTGCGGGGAATATTGCTGGCGAGGCCTGTGCGGAGAAGTGCCCCCGGTCTGTGGGGTACATGGTAGGTGATGTTGTGCTGGAGGGCGGCCCGGGGAAGGACGGTTGTGCAGTCTGCGCATTCGGTGTTGTCGCGGCAGGGGAACCAGCATCGGACATGTCTTCGTCCTGATCCTCCTCCGATTCTTCATAATCCTCCACGGTGGTCGGCGGATGCCATTGCGTTGTTTCCGTCAACGGCTGCTGCTGCGGCGGCGATTCGAAGGAACACTTTGCCCTATTTGCCGCTTTCAATTCGGAAACACAGTGCTCAAGGTAACGCATGTACTCGATGCTGGCCTGGAGTGTCATTGTCAGCAACACGGCGTACGCGTGGCGCAGGCGCCCCCAGCTTACCTGCAGAATAGCAAGCTTATGCATCTCTTGGCCAGCACATGCAGGGATCATATCCTTGAGCACCCCGAACTCCTCGTTCATCTTCGAACGTCGCCGGCGCTCAATGAGACTATGCGCCGTCTTGCGCGCCGTCTTGCGCCCTGCTGCCGTGCTGCCGTTGTTCTGTTTCTTGCCGCGACCCTTGTCCTTCGCCGTAGATCCAGCGGCCGCTGCAGCCTCACTCGCTTGTGTTTCCTGCTTTTGCGCAGCAGTCTTCTCTTCCTTCGGCTTCATCTGAATAATTTTCCGCAACCGCGTCGGCGGCGGAGGGAGATTGTAGTCATCCTGCGTGGCATCGGCGCAATTGGCGGAGCGTTTTTTCGAGTTTGACGGAGAGCCATGGCTGGCAGAAGCGATGTCCTGTTTCACGGGCACTGGAGAGACAGGTTGATAGGAAGAGTCGGAAGCATTGCAGGAGGCGACGCTGGAGGAGCTAACGCTGCCCCTACTGCGGTCGCTCATAGCGGCCGGCGGGAGCACCCATGAGGCATCGTGTGCGACACCAAGGTCAGGCTTGCCAGGGATTTCGGTCGAAGCCGCCGGTGTAGGCGGCAGGCTCGGGCGAGGCATACCCGGCGAAGAATCAAAGAGTGATAAGAATGCAAGCTGAGTGGGGAGGGAGGCGTCGCAGAGGTAGGCTTCCTGGGGACCGAGGAGCATATGAAGGCGGCGGAACCGCCTCGGACGACACCAGTGTGCCCATGATAAACTGGTCGCGTGCTCCAACTGATTGGTTTGAGGGCAGCGCAAGATGGTGGAGTTCGCCCCGAACAGAGCCCTGGCCCTGAGGCTCGGGATGGGGAACGTGGGTGGATACGCGCGCAATTATTGGCTGGAGATCTGCATGGTAAGCTTCCACTACTCACGAACCGACCAGCCGCGCAGGGGCACGCTCCATTCACTACCACCTCGAGCAGCCCCTATGAGAAGCTGCCCTACGTGCTCGTGCTTGTGTGATAACAGAGCATCTTCTTTTGATAGGCACGAAAAAAAGTCGGCGGCAAAGAATTAGTTGCTGATAGATAACTCCCGGCTACTTGGCTGCAGCAGCTTCTGTCTAGTTCCACAATCTGCAAGTCCCGTCCGCTCCAGCACTCATGCACCATGGCTGCCGCGGATGCCAGTCAACGTCCAACACTCCCAATTGATTCTTGACCTGGTGACCATGAAGAACCTTCAGCGGCACGATTGTCGCGTTCTCCATCAAGTCATCCACCACCTTACCATGGAAAATCTGCAGGCTGCCGTCGTCGCTAGCGTCTGCAAACAACGGCAGTCCGCCCTGGTGGAAACGCACTGAACGAATCGCCTTCTTATGGTACCGTAATGTCTTGTAAGGCTTGTTGGACAAGTCAAGGTCGTGCCAGAGCAAGCGCTTGTCGTACGATCCCACGATGAGGTTGTCGCCGCCCGGATGCAGATCGAAGGAAGAGATCCAGCGTGCACCGGGTTGCAGGATCTTGAGGAGCTCTTGCCTGGCAAGGTCGTAGCTACGGATAGTTCGCTGCGTTGCAACAAAGAAGATCGGCTTCGATGGGTGGAATTGCGCCGTCTGCGCCAAGCCCTTCAACTTGCGGAATGGAAGTTGGGTCAGATGCTTCGACAACGTGTGGATTGCAACGGCACTGCTTTGACCCTGCGGAGAAACGGTTGCAAAGTATTCTCCACGCCTGTGCCAATTGATCACCTTCACAGTCGATCGGACAGTTGCCTGAACCAGCACACCTTGCTCTTCCAGCCTGGAGCCGGGCCGACTCCATTTGGCAGGAGGTGCTTTCGGCGCGCCATCTGCGGTAGTGTGCTTTGAGGGATTTGATGCAGCATAGCCCCAGCCAGCATCAAGGATCTCGCGACTGATCTGTTCGACGTCCGGGGTCACGGTGGACAGGCCGAAAGGAATCACGAGGAAGACACTCTCCCCAACAGCTGCTGCGATGATCACAGCGTCTTGCCCAGGACGCCACTTGACAACATTGACTGCCTCTTCATCTGACACCTTTGCGCTCCACTCCTGTCGTCCAGTCAGGATGTGCCAAATCTTGATACAACCATCGTCACCTCCGCTGGCAACAAATCTGCCACTAGGATCGACAGCTAGACTGCGTACGCGGCCCTCATGACCACGGAAAATCGTGGCACAAGTCGTAGGGAATGGCCTGAGCTCGTCGGGACTCGGTAACTTAGGAAGGAGCGATTCGGGATCGATATTGAGCTTGCTTCTCCTAACGCGAGGCGCGAGATAAAGATCCAGGCACCTCTCGAACTTCTCCTTAACAAACTGGTCGTAGCCGGGTACTTTTCGGAGAGAGCCAAAGTCAGTGGGCAGGTATTCCCGCTCTCTGTCCTCCTCATCCTCTGCTTCCCACGCCTCCTTCTCTTTCTTATCTGGCAGGTACTCAGCCGGCGGGTGGTAACTCTCTTCATGGATGGGCGGAGGAAGCTTAGGTGCGGGAATATGCGTCGAGTGGTCTGGCCGCGGTGCTTCATCAGCCCATAGATCGAATCTCTTGATCGTAGGGTCCTCTTCTTCCTGCTCCTCGGGCGGTCTGTAGGGCTGTATTCTGCCCTCCCGAATAGCCTTGACAATCTTCATGACGCGCTTAGCCTCGTGTTTCGAGGGAACAAAGCGTCTCTTGGGTTCGGGGGCAGCGCTCAGCGGCATGATCTCCTCCTTGCCTGTGAAATATTCAACCATGTCTGGGTACGGGTCGTAGCCGTCCGCAGGCACCTCATTGCGGGTAACCTGTTTCAGAACTTCCAATTCCTCCCGGCTGAGTTGGAGAGGCTTGCCAGTCGCTGGGTCCGTCAGGCCTGTCCACCCCTTGGGTATCTCTATGCTGTCAAGCAGGGCGTCCAATGCCTCGCCCTTCGCAGGGCGCATGACCTTCCTGCCATTGATATCATAGCCAATGTGAGGATACGAGTCGTAGAAAGTGAGTGGGATATCGCCAATTGTGTTCTTCTGTCCAGCAGGCGCGTCTGAGTCGTCAGTATCGTACCCTGCGTCAATCTCCTGATAAACGTAGCGAGGGTTGCCGTTTGCGTCGGTTGTGACTTTGTAATTTTTCTCGAGCTTTTGGAACCCATACTCCGGCGAAGCTGAGCGCATTCGAGTGTCCTCCTCGCCGTCGCTAGCATTGTCGGTGCGCGTGGAGAGGCCATTGCCGGGTTGTCCTTTGCTTTTGAGACTCCTGATCTGGTCGCGAATGTCCTCTTCATCCTCTTCGGAAGAGGGAATCTCGTCGCTGTCAATCTCCTCGTCCTCATCTTCTTCCAGGGCCTCCTCTTCCTCTTCGCTGTCCTCCTCCTCTTCGGTCACGCTGTCGTCGGATTCGTCTTCGCTCTGCGACAGGATTCCCTCCAGCTTTCCGTCTTGGAACTCGTCGCCGGAGGCCACATCTTCGGGGGGAGAAACATCGCGGGCGGGCGCCTTGCGCTTTCTAGTCTGCGTAATCGACGGCATTGTGTGTGTGCGGCCTCAAGACTCGCAGAGAAGTGCAAACGGGACTGCAGAAAAGCGCGTCCGAGGGCTGCAACTTTTTTGCGGGCGCGAGCTTATCGGCTTATCTGCGGCGCGGCCCAACAATTTGCCGAGGGGCGATCCCGGTCGCGCCGCTAGCGCAACCTGAATCGCGGGCGGCGCTCAGCGAACTTCTTGCTCCGCGTCGTTTGGCTACCATCCTCCTTCAACCATCCATCCTCGTGTGGCCCTGCGATACCAACACAACCTCCGCACTGGCGTGGCCGCTGCTCATAACAATTGCACAGCACCCGTACGGCTCACAGTGCCTCTGGGCCCGTTGCCATGGCTCGGCCGTCAACTCGCTCACCAACTCCCGTAGGTTCGCACAAGTACCGCCGCGACGATCGGTACTCCAGCAGAGGCGACTCATACCGCGATCGTCGTCGCTCCCGCAGTCCTCCTGTAGGTTCAGCAATACGCCCCCCTGCCGCTACGCGCGTACTGACCGTGAACCGCAGAGGCGCGACCGTGAGCGCGACCGCGACTATTATGACCCCCCTCGCCGCGACCGCTCCCGAGACCGTCGCTATGGCGGCCGTGACGACCGTAGCTACCGCCCGCACCGTGATCGCTCCCGTGACCGAAAGCGGTCGCGCGACCGTTCGCCGCCTCGCGATCACCGCCGACGCGATGACTCGAGAGACCGTGTGAAGCGCCGCCGGGACGACTCCGCCGACTCGAGGCGCACTGCGAGGCGGGATCCCAGTCCATCAAGGCCCAAGGAATCTACCAAGCCCTCCGATGTAAGTCTACATTCTGAGAGATCTACATTAGATCAGATAACATTGAAAAATCAGGCTCCGCCTTCGTCCACGCCCGCCGACGCCCAAACCCCGGAAGCGGAAAGCGCCGAAGCTCGCAAGCAAGCCGAACGCCTCAAGAGAACCCAGCTTTGGAAAGCAAAGATCGAGGCACAGAAGAAAGAGCAGGAGATGAAGGGTGGTGCCCGCGAGATCCTGGAGGCTATGGATAGGAAGACAGTAGCATCGCCGACGGCCGTTGCTTCCCCTCAGTCGCCTGCCCCCGCCCCTGCACTGGAAACCAGCACTTCACCTCCGAAGCAGCAGTACACCGGAAAGTTTGACCCAAAAGCAATTGCAAAGAGAGCGACTGGCCCGAGCACCACTGGTGCCAATGCCCTTGGAGGGGACGTGGCCGTTCCTTTCACTAAACCTGCCACCACGACTATTCAGAGCCAAGCACCCAAGCCGGGCTCCGTGCTCAAAGCCAAGGGCAATGTTGGCGGCTTCGGGTTTGGTCCGCGTGCTGCAGATGCCGAGAAGCCCGGAGCGAAGAAAGCGCTGGATCTGGAAGACGAAGAATCGACGCGCAAAAAGCTTGAGAAGCTTCCGACCCCGGATCTTGACGACGTTGCTGTCCAGAACGATGAAGCTGAACAGCCTGATGACGCTGATGACTCTGGTGATGATGATACAGGCATGGCTGATGGAGGCACAGAAGAAGAGCAGGCAGCAGCCGCTCGTGCTGCCGCAGAAAAGCGCGAGGAGCGCATGCAACTCGCAAAGACACCTGAGGCAGATACCGCAATGACTGATGCACCTCAACCCGTTCAGGGCGACGAAGAGGAGGTAGACCCATTGGATGCATTCATGTCAGGATTAAGCACCGCGGTTGCTCCCAAGAGGCCGACGAAGACTATGTCGAAGGCCGGACAGAAGGAACCCATCGCCATGTACGGTGATGATGACGACCCCCAGGAAGCAGCGGTAGACTCGGACCCTGAAGAGGTCCTCGAGAAGGCAAACAAGAAGAAGGCCAAGGCGGTCATCGGTCAAGTCGACCACAAAAAGATGAGCTACCAGGATGTCAGGTTTAACTTCTACACCGAGCCTATGGAGTTGGCCGCCATGGACGAGGATGCGGTCTCTAGCCTTCGCTTCGAGCTTGATGGTATCAAGGTCATGGGCCGCGAGATCCCAAAGCCCGTGTCTGCCTTCGCGCAGTGCGGCCTTGGCCTTAGGACGTTGGACGTTCTCAGGAGTCTCGACTTCGCCAACCCCACGTCTATCCAGGCTCAAGCGATTCCTACGATCATGTCCGGTAGAGATTTGGTTGCTGTTGCCAAGACCGGCTCTGGTAAAACGCTTGCATTCCTCTTGCCCATGTTCCGCCACATCATGGACCAAGACCCTCTCAAGCCGCTTGATGGCCCCATCGCTGTGATTATGGCTCCCACTCGTGAGCTGGCCGCTCAGATTGCCAGGGAAGCTCGGCCTTTTGCCAGGGCACTGAACCTTCGCGCAGTTGTCTGCGGTGGTGGCTCACCCATCAAAGATCAAATTGCTGAGCTGAAGAAGGGATCTGAGATCATTATTGCCACGCCAGGTCGTTTGATCGAACTTCTCGGAGCGAACAGCGGTCGCGTTACCAATCTGGCCCGCGTCACTTATGTTGTCCTTGACGAAGCAGATCGTATGTTCGACTTGGGCTTCAAACCTCAGATCAGTAGGATCCTGTCAAACGTGCGTCCGAAGCGCCAGACAGTGCTTTTCAGCGCTACCTTTCCCTCTCTCTTGGAGACGATTGCCAAAGAACAGTTGAACGACCCCGTTACTGTCATCGTTGGCGAAAGGTCTACTGTGGCTTCCGAAGTCACTCAGGTCATCGAGGTCGTCGAGGAGGAGGACAAGTTCAACCGTCTGCTTGGTATCCTTGGTGACTTTTATGAGACGGATGAGGATGCTAGGTACGCCAAAGTCTCCCCTCAATATCTCTAGACGAAGCTAACCGTTTGTTAGGACTCTGATCTTCGTGAAGTCCCAACAGACTGCTGATAAGCTCCTTGATCTGCTTCTGAAGAAGTATTACAGCTGCGACTCCATTCATGGTTCCAAGGACCAAGTTGATCGCGACTCGGCACTTTCGGACTTCAAGAAAGGCGCCATCCCCATCTTGATTGCAACCAGTGTTGCAGCCCGTGGACTTGATGTCAAACAGCTGAAGCTTGTCATCCAGTATGACGCACCTGACCACCTGGAAGACTACGTCCATCGTGCGGGTCGTACGGGACGCGCTGGAAACAAGGGCACGGCGATCACCTTCGTTTCACCCCGCCAAGGTTCACGCGCAAAGGAGATTGCTAAAGCATTCATTTACGCCAAATTGCCAGTCCCCGACAATCTCGCGGAAATTGCGGACAAGGCGAAGAGCACTAGGTCGAACATGAGCAAGAAGGGCTTCATGGGCAAGTCACTCGATCACTACGATAAGCAACACGAGGCTGCCAGGAAGGCCCAGAAGAGCCAGTACAAGATGATGGATGGAGACGATGATGATGAGGAGGAGCAGGAGGAAGTCGCCGCGCCTGTGGTTCAGGCAAGAACCCCAACGACGGCCGAGGCCGCTCAGACGCCCACAGAGGCCAAACCGGCTGCTAATGCTGCGGGCTTCAACTTCAATCAACCCATCAAGGTCTACAAGACGGAGCAGCCGGAGGCGTCTGCGTCGAAGACGAAGTCAAACGATCCTCTCGAGCGTGTGCGCGCAGCGGCAAGCAAGATCGATGGCCGGCTCACGCAGCGCAACCAGCTGCGTCCCGGACAGCCTATCGACAACAAGGGACCCGATGCTGGTGCTTACCATGCTACGCTGGAGATCAACGACTATCCCCAGAAGGCACGCTGGGCTGTCACCAACCGCACCAACGTCGCGAAGATTTTGGAAGCCACGGGCACGTCGATCACTACGAAGGGCAATTTCTATACCAAGGGCGACACGCCCGGACCCGATGGGCCGCCGAAGCTCTACATTCTGGTGGAAGGCGACACGGAAATCGTTGTCCAGAACGCGATGAGGGAGTTGATGCGCCTGCTCAAGGAGGGCACCATTGCTTCTCAGGATACCGAAACGCGTGGCGCCACTGGAAAATACAACGTGGTTTAGAGGAGGTGTGCACCCAGTCGAGAAGCCCCCGAGTTTTACGAGCTTCCTTGCCACTTCGAGACTGCTGCGCTGACCTAAGCTCTAAAGGATCTAAGTGCGTGAAAGACGGCCATTGGTGTACCGGACGTCACCGCCTGACTCTGCTTGCGATGGCTTCAGTCAACTCACGTGCCCATTTGCAGTATTATCTCTACCTGTTCCCAGCATTCCCAGCAAAGGCTTTGACGAAGATTCCGCACAATGAGGATCTGACTTGTGTGTCGGAAAAGGACGAAGACTGGGCAATTCAGATGAAATGGCAAGGATCGATGAACAGCTTCCAATTATCAATAGGAGATGCCCAATCTGCCCAGCCATTGGTAGCTAGTCTGTAGACACCTCCTATAGTAATAAAATGGATGCAAACCTCACAAGATGCATGCTTGAATGATGAAAAGTATCTGCCTTCAAAAAGTATGGCCTAACGAAAGGGTATTGGAGTGTCGTGATGCTTCGTGTCAACCTTGCGCGATGGTTTCCTACGTACATAGATCAATAACGATAAGGCTCAGTGCTGATTTCAACGTCGGAATCGGCATCCGGCAAGCAGCTCAGTTCCAAGCCCTGGCGCTGGCCATTTCGTCTGCGTCGCGTTGCCTCCGCTCAGCGTAGCTGGCCTCCTCTAATGCTGCGCGGTTGGTAAGCTTCTGGTTCTTGGTTGTCTTGGCCTGGGCATTCGCGGCTCGTGTCTGTTCAAGCGCCGCGTCAGCAATCAACATGACGTACGAACCTGCAAGAGCCAGGCGGACGCACTTCAGCAGCTCTGGCGGCCGCACTGCGAGGGTCGTTGTCGCCGCTTGCCTCGGGGCCACCCAGAGTCCTGCCGTTGCTCTTCTTTGCAGCGGGTATCGATACGCGAGCGTTGTCGGAGGGCGGGGGTGCGGCGCCCAGGGTGCGGCCGGGGCCGGTGAAATGGTCGGATTTCGATTGCTTTCCGCAGAGGTTTCCCATCGTGGTGGGCGCGACAGGGGCGCAGAGTGCGAGGTGTGGGGACTGGAGGTGGTGGGCGAGGAGGCTCTGTCAGCAGGGCCGGGTGCCGGGGCAGCAACAGCTAGTCGCGGAGAAAGTATATATACAGCACAGCAGTGAGTGCTGCGCCTCTCAGGGCGTTCGCAGGTCGGCTTGGCTGCAGTACCAGGTTGCTGGGCAGCGATCGTCGGCGGACGGAGGAATGACGAAGGCGCCGTGCAGACCGACGGACGCGCGGGGCACCGAGACGTGTGATTGCTGGGCGTGGGGGCGGGCGCGACTTGCCGGCCGTGTGCGGCGCGCTCTGCTGAGTAAAGATTCGCCATGGATTCGCTGAGTCCACGCCTCGCAAACCACGCATCACGCCCGTCCACCTCAGCCTGCCTCGGACGCCCGCGTTCCCAATACCACCCGTGCGGCTCGCTCGGCGGGCTCTGATGACGCCTGGGGCTGTCTCTACACGGTTCCCGCCTTGTTTGGCAGAAAGCTGGTGTTGCGCGCCGGCGTTGAGGCAAGTTTTCCGAATTTCGCATTCTCGACACCTTGATGGCCCATGTCCGCATCCCTCTTAACGGCTTCTTCCACCGCACGACATCATAGCTGGTCCGACACACAGAACGAGCCTCATCGTCCACGGGCTAACATGGCTGCAGAACCAACTTTGCTTCCTTTTGTGCTGACGCCCGCCGCCGTCATGCGCGCGCCGTCGCCTCAATTGGCCGGCTCCAAGCGCGACTCCAACGGCGAGGTCCTGGAAGCCAGCGTTTGGAAGCGCCACATGGTGGAGAATTTCGGCTGCGAAATCGAGCCCGCAGCATGCAAACACCCCATCTGCGTCAACCCACAGCACCTGCTGGTCAATGGCGACACCCACGACGATCTGCACCGGCACAAGGCTTGCCTGCTTCCCTCGCCGCACCACGCCAGCCCGGAGTCGAGCCGCCATCTCCCTCCGCTGACGACCGCTGCTACCGACATATGCACCGAGGCCACCTGCAATTTTGCTGCCCCTCACTCATCGTCAGATAGCCGCTGCGAAGGCATGTTCTGGGATGCGTGCTCTCCTTCCTGTTCCGGCGACGAGGCTTGCCCGGTCCCTGATGCCTGCGCGGATCCGAACTGCGACTTGCAGGATGTGTGCTGGGACAACCTTTGCACAGGGGCCGACTGCGACGCGCCGCCGTGCCCAGACGGCCTGTGCTTGGTGGACGAGGTGTGCTACAAGGAGCCATGCCCAAGAGCAAGCTCCTGCGAGCAAAGCCAGCATTGTGCGACACACTTCGGTGACCATATCGACCACGACATCTGCCAGCAGAACTACGGCCCCACATGTCACGCCACAAGTAGCCAGCATGTGTGCCAGGAGCTGGAGAACTGGTATGCGGCCAACGGCGAGGCTACGAATACCATCAACCATCACATCCCTCACTGCTACGGCACCCACGCCCACGAAGACTACCATTGCAACTTGCCTCAGTACCATGCGAATGGATATTATGGCAACACATCCCCGTCATGCTACTCCCAGATGAACCCGATGAGTCAGCACGGATCTTCAGGCCTCGATGAGCTTAGTCGATTAGCGCAGCTAAACGACCAGCTGTTAGCGGGCACGCTCCCGCATCATACGATGAGCTCCTGCCAAAGCACTTCCACACGCACGCTGGGCAACTCATCGATCGATCACGGTAGTCTGTCAGGAAGCGTCGTCTCGTCCCCTGATCCGCACCTTCCCCTTCGTCTCCACCAGCGGCACACCTTGCATAGCTTTTTTCAACCCTCTGAGCTCGGTGGAATGGGGTTCAAGGGAGTCGATTCCTTTCACGAACCGCCGTGCAAGAAGGCTCGAGAAGCGTCACACTTGAAAAATGATGGGCAGTCGTTATTTGACCCCAGTGACATCATGCTGGATATGTCAACGGGGCTTGGCGTTGCGCAATCTGTTGAAGACCACGAGCATATTTGCCTCTGGCAGACGAACGTAAAGTCGGAAGATGGTAAGCCAGCTCATTGCAACATGAAGTTTAATTCCGCGAAGGACTTGGCAGAGCACCTGAAGGACGAGCACACGGAGGGTTCAGACGGCAAGTACTGCTGTCAGTGGCACGGCTGTACTTCGAGTACCGACTTCAAGCAATCCGGCAAGCTGGCCAGGCATTTTGCCATTCATTCGAAGTGTGAGTACACTCCTTGCAATTTTTGGGGTAGAATTAACCGGTCACAGACAAGAGGTTCCAGTGCAAGTACTGCGACAAGAGCTTCAACACCGCACAAACGTTGGAGAATCATCACAATACGCACACTGGTGAGCGTCCTCATGCGTGCCACTACGAGGGCTGTAATTACGCCGCTGCGACGGCAACCCAACTCAAGGGCCACATTCAAGGCACCCACCTGAAGGAGAAGAGGTTCCAGTGCAAGCTCTGCGATTTCTGCTGCACCGACTCATCGAACCTGACGAAGCATGAGAACGGGGTTCACGGCCGCAAGGAGTACAGGTGCCCCCATCCCGGCTGCACGGCATCGGTCACGAGCGAGTGGAGCATCATCCGCAAGCATTTCAAGGAGTCGGGTCATTGTCCTGAGCTGCTCGAAAGCAATTCGCAAACGCAAAAGAAATTCAAGAAGGCGGCCGTCGTCAAAGATCAAGTCGGCGTCATGGCAAATGGCCGCAGGGCGCCCATCTCGCGCAACAGGACGAAGCGCAGTGAGACGGCGGAGCAGAATGTTGTGAAGAGCGAGTCAATAGAGCCGATTGCCGTGTAGTCGGCCAACCACCTCTGTTACCTCTACCACCCCAAGTAGCTCGACCCGCTTCAACCTTCTCGGACGCTGTCTTGGCTGCGAGGCCTGATCAAATGACTTCACTGACACACGGCGTAGCTGGCCACGGTGGCGCCAGATGCAGAGTTTACGCTAATCGGCTTGCAGCATGCGATGTCCGATGGCGAACACAGTGAGCTAACCGAGTAGGCTCTTGTCGATGCTTTTGGAACTGTCGTTACCAGTCTTGACAATTCAGGTGTCTTGGACAAGGGTGATATAGCCAGCATGGATGCAGCCCGGGCTCCGGAGCATATACCAGTGGACCGCTCCAGGTTTTCTTTTACTTTCTTTTACATTTTCTTCCCTCGGCTTTAGAGTCTAGCTTTTGCTCAGAGGCAGCACCCCGTTGAGCATGGTTTCGACATGCATCAGGGTTTGGCGGGACGGGCTCATCGCCCAATCATTACCTTACGGTCGTTTTCTTTATATTGACGGCTGAGACGGGGGTAAAACAGCTGATGAGAACACCAAAACCCTTTCCATTTTAGTTTCTATACCCATTGCCGAGGCGGAGATCAATTTAGATATGTTATCGCGTTCTGGTGTCGTTCAGATTGAAGGGCTCGGTGCAGGGACAGAGCAGGTCTATGAGCGAGCAGTGAAATTTGACGCGGCCGTTCTTGCCATACGCCACGCCTGTGGCCATGGCGACTTTGTCGATGTCCGGACGTAGGAGTTCACCAAGTCATCACCTTTGCCTCTCTTACCTTGGGCTTGTATGGAGAAGTGGAGATTTTTGCCGCCGCAGTTCGGGTAGACAGTCATTTGACGAAGAGTGACGAAGAAAGCGCGATACGTGCATACAGCACAACTCAGGAGCAGGCTTTGGCAGCTGCCGGAATTTACTGGGTCGCAAACGAGGTTCCCAGTGAACGATGCCCCACTCCTACGCAGCTGAAGCAAATAAGCAGACGCAAATGTAGCAATGAAAAACTAGGTCATGTAGATGTACACTTCAACTACCTGCGCAAGTAGAGTGGAGCAGAGTATCTTTCATAACCCGTCCTGACACAAAAGGGACACAGCGGAAGTGAAGAGGCTGGCAGCTAGAGCTGTGAGGCTGAGGTGGGGCTTTACTTTATATGGTGGTCGTACCAAAGAAGGGGCATTCTTGCTGCTTGGGCTGCGGCATGGAAAGAGACAACCAGGTCACTGAGTGGCTGGAGCTCGTAGCGGCAGTTCCTGGTGAAACTCGACCGTACCGTGGGCCACACCGACTATAGCTGATCAAGGATCGAAACCGTCGTAATTGGCGACGGATGAGAGCAATGAGGTGGAGCCGGGTTTCGGCGCTGTCTGGACAGCGTCAGACACTGTAAAGGCATCGGGGACGAAAGTCGTGGCCGCCACATCCAGGCGGGTGGACGCGCGCACGTGACCAGGGCCGATGTTCGCTTGGGGCTCGGGCTGCACCACCAACGCCGCCGAAGACTGTGGCCCCGCGCCGCTATCACCAACCTTGTATCTGCCACAACTCCCGCTCGACATAGCGATCAAGCCTCAGCTCCGCACCCGCCACGCGCGTCAGCTGCCCTCAGCCCCCGCGATTGATGGCAGCGACCCTATGACCCGCGTTTTCCCGCACTACGCTGAGCCTGCCGCCTTCACTCACCGTCAGGCACCGTGCCTGGCCTTTTCCTAGACACCCAACCACCGCTCCCGCGACCGCTCCCCTACGCCCGCGCCATGTCTTCGTCCTCGCAAGTCGCCGAGTCGTGGATAACGTCTTTCTGCAACCTGCTCGGCCACGAGTACTTCGCCGAGGTGTCGGAGGACTTCATCGAGGATGACTTCAACCTGACCGGCCTGCAGTCGCAGGTACCCATGTACAAGGAGGCCCTAGAGATGATTCTCGACGTCGAGCCCGAGGATGATGAGGACGACGAAGACGAGGAGGACGACGACGATGACGACGACGAGATCTTGGGTGACGAGAAGCCCGTCGGCTACCGCCGCAGCGAGCGCCGCCATCTGCGCATGCACTCGGATATTAGCGTGATAGAGAGCAGCGCCGAGCTGCTGTACGGCTTGATACACCAGCGCTACATCACCTCGCGCCCGGGCATCCAGCAGATGGCCGAGAAATACGAACTGCAACACTTTGGCGTGTGCCCGCGCGTGCACTGCAACGGCGCCAAGGTGCTGCCCGTCGGCTGCAGCGACACGCCCGGCCAAGAGACGGTCAAGCTATTCTGTCCCTCGTGTCTGGACGTGTACACACCGCCGAACTCGCGCTTCCAGACGGTCGACGGCGCCTTCTTCGGCACCACCTTCGGCTGCCTCTTCTTCATGACCTTCCCCGAACTGGACATCGGCGTCCCCCGCCTAGACCGCCAGCGCGACGACCACCACCTCATCGCCGACTCGTCCAGCCAGGCGTCCAACAGCAAGTCGCGCACCGCCTCATCGTCGTCCATCGCCGCCGGCCAGCTGCCACCGCAGCCTGCCACCATAAACGGCGTCGCGCCATCGAACCTGGCGCCGGGCCTCGGCGACGGCAGCATCTACGAACCGCGCATCTACGGCTTCCGCGTCAGCGAGCGGTCGCGCAGCGGCCCGCGCATGAAGTGGCTCCGCCTGCGGCCTTCAGACGTCAACGAGCTGGACGAGGCGCAAATCTTCCACGACCGGCGCCGGGAGCTGGTGGAGAACATAGAGGAGGAAGACGAGGAGGAGGTCGAGGACAGCACCATGATGGACGCCGCGGCGGCCGAGGGCGTGCCCGTCTCCACGCCGAGGAAGAAGGCGGTCGCGCGGAGGAGACGGACCGCGAACGGGAGCGCGGTCGCGGCCGGTGGTAGAGGGAGCCCGATGGACACGAACGGTGTGGGAGAGGGTGGCTGATTGGTTGATTGGTTGGACGATCTTCCTATTATCTTACAGAAAGGAACACGAGGACAAGATACTCGATTGGTGGTCGGTCATGACGACTTTAGTGATATGATATCTCGGGACGGATGATGATGCCGCTATGGGTTGGAAGGGTAAAGGGTTATAGCGATGGATGGGAGAACTACTGCAGAGACACGGGGGAAGCTTGCTGGGATGAAGACGATAACTTGGGGGGGAGGAAGGAAGGGAGGAAGGGGTTTTCTGAGGCTTTGGCTTTTCTTCGTTTTAGTGACATGACATGACATGGTTACCCATTTTTTCCCATTTCCACAACCTCTCCGATTTTTTTTTTCTTTTTTTTCTTCGACTATGAGACCCGATGCCTCATGCGGCAATGGGAAAGGCCTTTTTTCTGTCACTCTCCTGGGTAAAACTCGTCATACTGCTGGGTGTTGAAGAAGCGATGGATTGGTTTTTCTGTTCTTTGGGGGGGGGGGGGGGGGGGGGGGGGGGGGGGG